>JAJIBD010003995.1:0-228909 GCA_021461705.1 Cryptotis parvus
TATCTCTATCTCTATCTCTATCTCTTTCTCTATCTCTATCTCTATCTCTATCTCTATCTCTACCTCTGTCTCTATCTCTATCTCTATCTCTACCTCTGTCTCTATCTCTATCTCTATCACTATCTCTATCTCTATCTCTCTATCTCTCTCTCTATCTATCTATCTTTTTATATATGCATATATAAAGTAGGTTAGAGAGGATAGTGTTGGGAGTAGGGTGCTTGATTCACTCATGGCCAATAATGTACAGGTGCTTTCTTTGCCCATGGCCAAGCCAGGTTCAATATCTGGCAAAACATATGACCCCATACTATGGACCCCAAACCAAAACCTAAAGCTTGTCACTTGTCACTCATCACTAGTCTTCCCGTTGTTCATTGATTTGCTTGAGCGGGCACCAGTAACATCTCCATACATCCTGTCACGTGCTAGTGTAGCCCAGGGGCATCTGCTTGCTCCAGGAACACAAAGAGCCTCAAACCATTCCTTCAGGTCATGGAAATGAGGTCTATAATTGCTACTGGTTTTTGGCATATCAAATACGACTCAGGTAGCTTGCCAGGCTCTTGACCGAGATAATTCTCAAGAATTATATTCCATTATATAGGTACACCAGGCAGAGCAGAAACCAGCTTTCCCCCATTGCACGGCCACGCAATTTACCTCCAAATTACCGTAAATATTCTACCCACCCCTCTGAGAGGCCTCACAAAGTAATGAGAATATAGCGCCCGCATGGCAGAGCCTGGCAAGCTGTCTGATGCGTGTTCAATATGCCAAATCCAGTAACAGAAATGTTTATTTTCCTGACCCCGAAAGAGCCCTTAATATGGCATCAGTAAGAAAGGCAAACAAGCAGTACCTGATAAAATTTCATGGCCATCCTAGGCTGCCAAAGCGAAGAAGGACTAAAATGACTGTACTTTCAATGCACGTGCGCTGGCATCGGAAGCATATATTGAGGATCTGATGGTGCAAGCGCAAAAGATCAAGTACGACATCATTGGTCTGACTGAGACGAGGAGGCGTCAGTTGTATCATGCTGTATTTGACACCGGAGAAAAATTGTTCCTTGGAACATGTGACGATAGAGGCATCGGTGGCATTGGTGTCCTTGTCAACACGAACATGGCCATAAACATTGATTCATTTGAATGCCTAACAAACTGAATAGGACTATTAAACTTGAAGAGATGTGGCCCACTACCAGCAATTTCTATCTTCATTGTCTACGCACCAACATCCACATACAAAGAAGATGAAATTGAGAAATTCTACATGGAATTGGAGGAGTTCTATAAAAAAAGATCACACCTTCTACAAGATCATAGTCGGTGATTTTAATGCCAAGATCACTTGATCACTTGAATCCCGTTATTCATGGATTTGCTCGAGCGGGCGCCAGTAACATTTCCATTGGACCCTATCACGTGCCAATGTAGCCCAATGGCATCTGGTTGATTCAGGAATATGAAGAGCCTCAAACAGTTCCTTCAGGGTCTTAACAAGGAAGTCTGACCATCTTGTACGTGGGCGGCCACGTGATCTTTTGATATCCCGTGGGATCCAGTCGGTAATGGCTCTAGTCCAGCGGTTGTCTCCAAATCGCATTACATGTCCAGCCCATCTGATTTTCGATGCCTTGGCAAACGAGACAGCGTCCCTGATTCTGGAATAGCAACAGAGGTCAGAACTCCGGATTCCTTCACTCACTTGAGTGAGGCGTGATATTCAAGCATAGCTCTTTCGATGCCTCTCTGGGAGACCCGAATAGCATTCTCATCCTGCTTTCATAGGGCCCAGGTCTCTGAGGCGTATGTTAATGCAGGGAGAATGGAGGAGTCGAAGAGATGTGCCCCGGAGCCGGAGGTTCTTTGTCCTTTTAGCTATTTCTTCAATGCCTTTGAAGGCATTCCATGTCACTCTCTTCCTCCTGCGCAGCTCAGGTTTTAGGTCGTTCATCATGTTGACTTCTCGACCTAGGTACACATAACTGCTGCATTCAGAGATGTTTGTTCCATTGAGAGTGAATGGGGCCTCAGGAACTAGTTCATTTCTCATGAACATAGTTTTCTTCAGAATCAGCTGTAGACCTACCTTTCCACATTCTCGGTTAAAGTCAGCCAGCATTTGTGCCGCTTGGCTAATGTTTGGTGTTATTAGAACAATGTCATCAGCGAAGCGGAGGTGGTGTAATTGCCGACCATCTATCTTCACTCCCATTCCTTCCCATTCTAATTGTCTCATGATGTTCTCGAGGGTGGCACTGAAGAGTTTTGGTGAGATGGTATCACCCTGTCGAACCCCTCTTTTGACATCAATGATCACTTCTTTGTAGAATGGTGAGATCCTGGTGGTGAATCCGTAATACAGCTCACGAAGGATCTTGATGTATTGGGTTTGAACACCCTGTTTGACTAGGGCTTCGATGACTGCTTCAGTCTCCACAGAATCAAAGGCTTTCTGTAAATCAATGAAGCGTGAGACAGAGCGGCATCTTGTAATCCCTACAAACCTCAATGAGCTTGGTTACAGTGTGGATATGGTCGATTGTGCTGAATCCTTTCCGGAAACCTGCTTGCTCGCATGGTTGTCCTTCATCTAGTGTTCTGCTAATCCTGTTCAGGATGACTCGTGTAAACAGCTTGTAGATGACAGACAACAGGCAGATGGGGCGATAGTTGCCGATGTCGTGAATGTCTTCCTTCTTGAACAGTAGAACTGTCCTGCTGGTTTTCCATTGGGAGGGCACCTTGCATTCGGACAGGTAGCGTGTGAAGAGCCGAGCTAGTGTATTGATGAGTACCGATGGCAGATTCTTCAGGTGTTCGGATCTGACTTTGTCTGGGCCTGGTGCTGTTCCCTTCTTTACTGGCGAGATGGCATGTCGGATTTCAGAAGGGAGAACGTTGGGAATGACATATCCGTCCTGTGGAATTTGGTATGTGGGCAGGTGGATGTGGCTATCAAAGAGATTTGAGTAGAAGTCCTGGATAATCTTCTCCATTGCCTTTCTGGAAGACGTGATAGATCCATCAGGGCATCGGAGGGCAGTCATCTTGGTCTTATAGTTGGCGAAGGACAGGCGGGCAGTGCGAATACTTTTCCCAGCTTCTGCTGCATCTTCCAGTATTTCTGCTCTTCTGTCTTTGTGGTCTGCTTCTATCGCTTCTCTGCACTGTTTAGCAAGCTTGGACGTTAGCATTTGGTCTCCTGAGGCTCGTGCCTTGCCATGTTGGCGAATGAGCTCAAGAGTTTCTGAAGACAAGCGTCCTTTTGTGTCTTTCTCTCTCTCGGCATTCTTCGCACAATCATGGAGGTGCTGAACCAGTCGGTTGTATTCTTCATTGATGTCATCAATTATGGTATCCCTCCCATGTTGCCGCAATGGTGCCAAAGAGTTCCCAGTTGGTGGTCGTTCTGGGAGTTCTCTTCTTAAACTTTGCAGCTTTTTCTCCCTGTTGCGGGAAGTAGAATTTTGCACGAAGGAGACGGTGGTCCGATCCTGTCTGGAATTTGGGGATGACAGCAACATCGGTCAGACAAGACCGTCGATTGAAGTTGATGTGGTCAATTTCATTGTGGAACTGTCCGCCAGGAGATTCCCATGTCCAACGTTTCGCTTCAGCCTTCTGAAACTGTGAGTTCCCATGAATAGTCTTGGTGAACATGATGAACTCAGATAGTCTCTCACCCTGTTCGTTCCATTCTAGGCCATGGGTCCCGATGTGGAGTTCTTCAGCTGATCTTCTCGGTCCTATCTTGGCATTAAAATCACTGACTATGATCTTGTAGAAGGTGTGATCTTTTTTTATAGAACTCCTCCAATTCCATGTAGAATTTCTCAATTTCATCTTCTTTGTATGTGGATGTTGGTGCATAGACAATGAAGATAGAAATTGCTGGCAGTGGGCCACATCTCCTCAAGTGTAATCGTCCTATTCGGTTTATTTATTTATTTTTTTTTTAATTTTTAAAAAAAAATTTTTTTTATTATACCACCGTGAAACATACAATTACAAAGGTGTTCATAATTGGTTCTTGGTAATACAGTATTCCAGCACCCATCCCTCCACCAGTGCCCCATTTCCACCACCAATGTACCCCTCCCCCCTCCCGTCCCCCCAGGCCGCCTTAATAGCAGGTACCCCAGTTTTCTCTCTCTTTCTCTCTCTATCTCTCTCTCTCTGTCTCTGCAACTCTCTCCCTCTTATTTTACACATTGTGGCTAGATTTAGAGTTTATCACTTAAGTCTCTTTGTGTATATTCAGTGGTGAGTTTTAATCTGCCATTACCATTTCCCATATTTATTAAAACACTGGTATCTATTTACATCCTATTAATGAATGCAGTCATTCTATATCTGTCCTTTTCCTTCTGACTAATTTCACTCAGCATGATAGACTCCATGTCCATCCATTTGCAGGTAAATTTCATAATTTCATCCTTTCTGACAGCCGCATAGTATTCCATAGTGTAGATGAACCATAGTTTCTTTAGCCAGTCCTCTGTTCTCGGGCATTTAGGTTGTTTCCAGATTCTAGCTATAGTGAATAGCGCAGAGATGAATAAAGAAGTACAGATAGTGTTTCTGCTATGTGTTTTTCGGTCTCTAGGGTATATTCCCAGGAGTGCTATTGCTGGATCAAATGGGAGCTCAATATCTAGCTTTCGGAGGAATGCCAATATTGTTTTCCAAAAAGGGCTGGACCAGTCGGCACTACAACCAGCAGTGGATGAGAGTCCTTTTTTTCCCCACATCCATGCCAGCACCGGTTGTTTTTGCTGTTTTGGATGTGTGCCAGTCTCTGTGGGGTGAGATGGTACCTCATTGTTGTTTTGATTTGCATCTCCCTGATGATTAAAGATGAAGAGCAATTTTTCATATGCCTTTTGGCCATTTGCTATTCGGTTTATTAGGCATTCAAATGAATCAATGTTGACAGCCATGTTCGTGTTGACAAGGACACCAACGCCACCGATGCCTCTTTCGTCACATGTTCCAAGGAACAGTTCTTCCTCGGTGTCAAATACAGCATGATGCGATGGCGCCCTCCTCGTCTCAGTCAGACCAATGATGTCGTACTTGATCTTTTGCGCTTGCACTGTCAGATCCTCAATATATGCTTCCGATGCCAGTGTACGTGCATTGAAAGTACAGATAGTCATTTTAGTCCTTCTTCGTTTTGGCAGTCTAGGACAGCCGTGAAATTTTATCAGGCACTACTTGTTTGCCTTTCTTACTGCTGCTGTATTAAGGGCTCTTTCGGGGTCAGGAAAATAAACATTTTTGTTACTGGATTTGGCATATCGAACATGCATCGGACAGCTTGCCAGGCTCTGCCATGCGGGCACTATATTCTCATTACTTTGTGGGGCTCTCTCAGAGGGTTGGGTAGAATATTTAAGGTAATTTGGAGGTAAATCGCGCGGCGGAGTGATAGCCCAGCGGGTAGGGCGTTTGCCTTCACAACTGGCCTGTGCCGGCCTGGGTTCGATCCCCGGCGTCCCATGTGGTCCCCTGAGCACTGCCAGGAGTGGTTCCTGGATGCAGAGCCAGGAGTGGCCCCTGAGTGTCTGCAGGGTGTGACCCCCAAAAAATGCCAAGATAGGACCAAGAAGATTGGCTGAAGAACTCCACATTGGGACCCATGGCTTAGAATGGAACGAACAGGGTGAGAGACTATCTGAGTTCATTATGTCCACCAAGACCATTCATGGGAACTCACAGTTCCAGAAAGCTGAAGCAAAACGTTGGACATGGGAATCTCCTGGTGGACAGTTCCACAAAGAAATTGACCACATCATCTTCAATCGACGGTTTTGTCTGACCGATGTAGCTGTCATCCCCAAATTCCAAACAGGATCGGACCACCGTCTCTTTTCGTGCAAAATTCTACTTCCCGCAACAGGGAGAAAAGGCTGCAAAGTTTAAGAAGAGAACTCCCAGAATGACCACCAACTGGGAACTCTTTGGCACCATTACAGCAACATGGGGAAGATGCCATCATTGACGACATCGATGAAATACAACCGACTGGTTCAGCACCTCCATGATTGTGTGAAGAATGCCAAGAGAGAGAGAAAGGCACAAAAGAACACCTGTCTTCAGAAACTCTCGAGCTCATTTTGCCAATGTGGCAAGGTGCGAGCCTCAGGAGACCAAAATGCTAACGTCCAAGCTTGCTAAACGGTGCAGAGAAGTGATAAAAGAAGACCTCAAAGACAGAAGAGCAGAAATACTGGAAGATGCAGCAGAAGCCGGGAAAAGCATTCGCACTGCCCGCCTGTCCTTTGCCAACTATAAGACCAAGATGACTGCCCTCCGACGTCCTGATGGATCTATCACATCTTCCAGAAAGGCAATGGAGAAGATTATCCAGGACTTCTACTGAAATCTCTTTGATAGTCACATCCACTTGCCCACATACCAAATTCCAAAGGACGGATATGTCATTCCCAACGTTCTCCCTTCTGAAATCCGACATGCCATCTTGTCGGTAAAAGAAGGGAACAGCACCAGGCCCAGACAAAGTCAGATCCGAACAACTGAATAATCTGCCATCGGTAACTCATCAATACACTAGCTCGGTTCTTCACACGCTACCTGTCTGAATGCAAGGTGCCCTCCCAATGGAAAACCAGCAGGACAGTTCTGCTGTTCAAGAAGGGAGACATTCACGACATCGGCAACTATTGCCCCATCTGCCTGTTGTCCTTCATCTACAAGCTGTTTACATGAGTCGTCCTGAACAGGATTAGCAGAACACTAGATGAAGGACAACCATGGGAGCAAGGGAGGCTTCCGGAAAGGATTCAGGCACAATCGACCATATCCACACCAAGCACAATCGACCATATCCACACCAAGTAACCAAGCTCATTGAGGTTTGTAGGGAGTACAAGATGCCGCTCTGTCTCACGTTCATTGATTTACAGAAAGCCTTTGATTCTGTGGAGACTGAAGCAGTCATCGAAGCCCCTAGTCAAACAGGGTGTTCAAACCCAATACATCAAGATCCTTCGTGAGCTGTATTACGGATTCACCACCAGGATCTCACCATTCTACAAAGAAGTGATCATTAATGTGAAAAGAGGGGTTCGACAGGGTGATACCATTTCACCAAAACTCTTCAGCGTCACCCTCGAGAACATCATGAGACAATTAGAATTGGAAGGAATGGGAGTGAAGATAGATGGTCGGCAATTACACCACCTCCGCTTCGCTGATGACATTGTTCTAATAACAGCAGACATTAGCCAAGCAGCACAAATGCTGGCTGACTTTGACCGAGAATGTGGAAAGATAGGTCTACAGCTGAATCTAAAGAAAACAATGTTCATGAAGAATGAACTAGTTCCATAGGCTCCATTCACTCTCAATGGAACAAACATCTCTGAATGCAGCAGTTATGTGTACCTAGGTCGAGAAATCAACATGCTGAATGACCTAAAACCTGAGCTGCGCAGGAGGAAGAGAGCGGCATGGAATGCCTTCAAAGGCATCGAAAAAATAGCTAAAAAGGACAAAGAATCTCCGACTCCGGGCACATCTCTTCGACTCCACCGTTCTCCCTGCATTAACATACGCCTCAGAGACCTGGGCCCTACGAAAGCAGGATGAGAATGCTATTCGGGTCTCCCAGAGAGGAATTGAAAGAGCTATGCTTGGAATATCACACCTCACTCAAGTGAGAGAAGGAATCCGGAGTTCTGACCTCCGTCGCTATTCCAGAATCAGGGACGCTGTCTCGTTTGCTAAGGCATCGAAAATCAGATGGGCTGGACATGTAATGCGATTTGGAGACAACCGCTGGACTAGAGCCATTACTGACTGGATCCCACGGGATGTCAAAAGATCACGTGGCCGCCCACCTACAAGATGGTCAGACTTCCTTGTCAAGACTCTGAAGGAGCGGTTTGAGGCTCTTCATATTCCTGAATCAACCAGATGTCATTGGGCTACATTGGCACGTGATAGGGTCCAATGGAAATGTTACTGGCGCCCGCTCGAGCAAATCCATGAATAACGGGATTCAAGTGATCAAGTGATATTCCATTATATAACCAAAAGCAAAAAATAAATTAATAAATATGATTGAATGACTGAAAGGTAACATAATTAGGAAGATTTGTATTTAACAGGAAGGTCTTCAATAACAAAACCAATCCCTCTTTGGGTGAGTGCATGGCAGAATTTTTTTTTTGTGCTAAGTCCTTATGTTAGTTGTTGAATGTCAATTTATTACTTTCTTTGTGCTTCAGAGCCAGAGTTGTCTTTCTTCTAATGACAGCAAATTGAGATTCATTAGAATTTGGTGATGATGATAAGGACAATTGCTGTATGGAGAAAGAGTTTTCGCTAAATGTGGGTCCTCATATGTATTGAATTATGTGTGTAATTATACCCTCTTCCTATGTGATTATTGCAGACTGGCCAGCTTTATTGCAAATTGATTTCGACAGCAGAAGGAAAGCGAAGAAAAGTTGCACCAGATGAGAATATGGTGCCTAAAGGGAATAAAATCTCAAATGGAATTAGAAGGCAAAATCTGACTCTGCTGTGAGAACAGTAATAATGGAAAGAGACTCACCAGAGAAACACTGGGAATAGAAAGCCATTGCCACAATAGGAGTATTGCTGACAGGCCTTGAGCTGGGGAGACAGTACAGGCATTAAACACATGTCTTCAATGCAGCTTGTACCCGGTTTGGATCCGTGGCACTACCAATAGCCCCAGAGTACTGTCTGGAGTGATCCCTGAGCACAGAGCCAGGAATAAGTCCAAGCACTGCCAAGTGTGGCCCCCAAAGCAAAAACAAAACCTTAAGACAATCAATAATGATAAAGGAGGAATGTAATAATGGATAAGATGGTTCATTTGGAAGATAGCTAATTTAAATCGAGGCACGCCTACCCAAATGTATACATTTAAATATATAATGCATAGAATTACAAGAAAAATGAATTTCTATAATTCTAGGGGCAGAATCTGACTTATTTGCAAATAACTCAGAAAACATTTTCAACAGCAGTACATTTCATTAAAATAAAGATCTCAAAAACAGTAAATTAATACAAAACAAAACTGGCAAACATGTAATGTCTGTTCGGTTTATTATAAGAATGTGAAAGTAGTTTAATATCAAATTATTTTTTTGAAACTGTTTTTTTTCTGTAAAATTTACATTTTTTTTTTTTAAAGTTGTGATAGAATCATATAATGGAATCCTGTACAGAATAAAAATAAATGTTATTCTACCACATGCACTAATGATACATTTTAAAAAAGACATTAAGGAAATATGCATATTAAGAATAACATACAATTCAATTTATAAAAGATTTCATAATCTGTTAGAAGTCAGATCTGTGGTTAACCCCGAGGAGGAAGCAAACTGGTTTTTATTCCATATTTGCAACAAGAAATACAGTTAACACCTCCTTTCTCTTAAAGCACTTATGCACAACATGGCCTATGGACCAGCTGTTTATCATTAGTTCACAAGTATATACTGAAATTGACAATATGCTTTTTTTTTTTTTTTTTTTTTGCTTTTTGGGTCACATCGGCGGCACTCGAGGGTTACTCCTGGCTCTGCACTCAGGAATTACTCCTGGCAATGCTCAGGGGACCATATGGGATGCCGGGATTGAACCCAAGCTGGAACAGGCCGGCTGCGTGCAAGGCAAACGCCCTACCCGCTGGGCTATCGCTCCAGCCCCAACAATATGCAATTTTAATTATCAGTAGCAGACAGAAGTTTATACCTGCTGAACCTAATAATTAAAATTTTGATTTGCATTTTCAATGATATTTGTAATGTAATTACTTGTTTTCTAGGCTAGCAAACAGTAGGTAAGTATGTGACCTAAAACCTTAAACTGCTGAAATTACATACCCCCATAAGCAACATTATATACAGGGTTTACCATGACTTTTTAAGGTTTTAACAATATCATTTACTGAATGTCACTGGTTTCTACTGTGTGAGTTTTCTGATGGACAATGAGGTTTGACTTACAACTGAAGAACTTCCCACATTCTTTACATTCATATGGTTTCTCTCCTGTGTGAGTTTTCTGATGACGAATGAGGTTTGATTTCCTACTAAAGGCTTTTGCCACACTGAGAACACCTATTGGATTTCTCTCCTGTATGTATTCTATGATGAACAGTAAGGATTGCCTTCTGGCGGAAGGATTTTCCACACTCATTACAAATATATGGTTTTTCTCCTGTATGAATTCTTTGATGGAGAGTGAGGGTTGTCTTTTGACAGAAAGATTTCCCACATTCATTACAAATGTAGGGTTTCTCTCCTGTGTGAGTTCTCTGATGTACAGTGAGGGTTGTCTTCTGGATAAATGCTTTGCCACATTCATTACATTGATATGGTTTCTCTCCTGTGTGAGTTCTCTGATGATCAATGAGGTATGACTTTTTCTAAAAGCACTTCCACATTGAGTACATTCATAGGCTTTCTCTCCTGTATGACTTTTGTAATGTCTAGTGAGGGTTGCCTTTTGTCGGAAGGACTTCCCACAATCTAAACAAATGTAAGGCTTCCCCTCTATGTGTGTTTTCTCATGAAGCGTGAGTGCTGTCTTTTGACGGAAGGCTTTTCCACACTGGTTGCAAACATAAGGTTTCTCACCTGTGTGGATTCGCTGGTGCTCAATGAGATACGACTTCCTTCTAAATCTATTTCCACAGTAAGGACACTGAAAGGGTTTCTCTTCATCTTGAAGTTGCTGATGCATAAAAATGGACTTCCTACAGAGGAATTTCCCATATTTGCTGTAAGCCTGGGGCTTCTTCTCCATAACAATTTGTGTATGGACACTGAAATTTGACTTTTTGATGAAAGCTATTTCATCTTCATTATATTCCAAGGTTCTTTTCTCCCTTGTGAGTTCTAGAATGTTTAAATAACATTCCTTTCATAAGGATGGACTTTCTACATTCATTATGTTCAAATGCTTGCTCTGGCATTTGACTCTTCTGATGCTGAATAAGCTCTTGTTTACCACTTAGACTCCTTTCTGTTTGTTTAGAGACAGTCATTGCAGTATGAGTTTTCTCATTCTTAACATCAAGGAGTGATTTCTCCCATCCATTACCTTCACCAAACTTCTCTTCTATAGGGCTTATGTTTCTAATGACTAATTCTGAAATATTTTTTAAAACCTTCCCATCGGGTTTATAGTTATGTAGTGTTGTTTTGGAAATACTATGATTCTTGCCTACAGTAAGTGCTCTCCCCCAAATATTACTTCTCTCCTTACTTAGTCTTTTGTGGTTGGTGAATATGATTGATCTAGAAGATTGCCTGTCTTGGTAGTCTTTGAATTCCAGTAAAACATCTTCAGTTTTCCCATCTAAGTTGCTGTGACTTGGAAAAATTCTTTCTGTTGTCCATGGTTCTTCTCCTTGTTCTAACTTCGGATCATATCAGGTTTCGTCATGTGAAACCCCACAGAGAGAGGAGATGACAGTAGTTTTCCAGCATGACATCTCTGTACAGTGCTTTCTGCGCAGGGTCCAGTTGCTCCCATTCCTCCTGGGTGAAGTCCACAGTCACATCCTTGAATGACACCGGTCCCTGTAAGGGGCACACTCTCGTTCATCCTGCATCATGGCTTTGAGATTTTTCATGGGACAACCTCCTCTTGTGAGTGCTGCTTATGAAGAAGGAATGATCCCTCAGGGTCACGCCCACGGACCACGCCCGAGGCCGCGTCCCACTGATCCGAGCGGCTGCATGCTGCGGGCCGGGTTCCGGTTCCCTCAGAATCCACAAGGCCTGGCGCGGACTCCGGGTTTCTTCAGGGGCCGTCCCGGCGGTCCGGCTCACCTAGTCTGTCCTGCGGAACCGTGTTCCCGAGCGCTCCCCCTCCTCCCCCTCTCCCTGCGCGGGGATCCAGCGGCCTCACCCCAAAATTTACATATTTAATGAATTACAAAAAAGCAAATTCTGTGTGTGAAAAAAAACTGAGAGTTTTTAACAGCAATTCTGGATAAAATTATATGAGAAGACTAACAATAGAAAAAATTATTTACTCTGATACTAAGGCAATCTTAAAAATCTACAGGAAGCAATAGAGCTTAATGTTGGACATTAGTAACACTCTTCTTTTTTTGTAAGTATTTTATTATACCACTATGAGATATACAATTATAAAGATATACAATTAAAAAGTTCATATTTGGGTTTTGGTCATACAGTGTTCCAGCACCCATCCCTCCACCAGTGCCCATCTCCCACCACCGTCCCCGGTTCCCTCCCCCCCTCCCCAGCCTGCCTCCATGGCAGGTTCTTTATTTCTTTGCCTTTCTCTCTCTTTCTCTTTTCCTTCCCTTCCAGACTATGGATTACAGAACATACATTAAAGGGTTGTCATGTGTATCTTTTTGCCTGTATTTAATGCTTAGTTCTAGGTTGGTATTAGTACCCTCGACAATTGTTAGCACACTGTTCCATTTTCTGTCTTACCTAGCCTCTGACTCCCACACATTTGTGATAATTTCCACCTTTGACAAGACCTCCTGATACAAGGTCATGTTTCACTTGACCTTGGATATTGGTATCATAATAAGTAACATTCTTCTTAAGTCACTAATGAGATCTTCCCCTGCTCTCCTTTTATCAAATTTCTATCAGACCTGAAGTCAACATCAGCAGAGCAAGGGAAAGGAATGAGATGTTCAAGGATGGGAGAAGGAGAAGCTTGCAATTTTCTGATGACATGACTGTAAAAATGGGAAATCCAAGAAACCTGCAAATTACAAGACCAATAATTAGAGTTCAGTAAGGTTCAGGACACAAACTCAAAATGAGAAAATTCCATGATTTCTATATATGAGTCACAACCAGTTAGCATAAGATCATTAAAAAAGGGACTGGGCAATAAATGGTTCAGTAGTAGAGTGTCTGGCTTGCATTTCTCTGGCTTGGCTTCGACCCCGACACCTCATAATATCCCTGAGCATTGCCAGGAATGACCCCTGAGCACACAGTCAAGAGTAAGCCCTGAGTACCACAGGATATGTCCTCTCCTAAATATGATTAATAAGATGTGATTCACAATGCCAACCCAAGGTATCTAGGAATGAATATAATAAAAAGCACAAAAATTTATTTTTAAATTTTATTATATCCCCTGACATGGTCAATTATAAAACTGCTCATGATTGGGTTTCAGTTATATGATGTCACAGCACAATAGTTAAAGGTAAGTTGATAGGTTTATCCTAAAAGCTGTATGATGGATAAATACTCAAGAACAGCCAGAATAAATTATTTTTTGGTAGGGAAGATAGCAATGCGGTGATCTGAAGGCCCAGAAAACTCTTGGCTAACAGGGCTTATGTTTCAATGCGAGGACTTGGAAACAGTGCTGGGTTACCTGGGCCATGCCACTGGCAGCGGCCGCTCAACATTCTTAGGTAATACTGGTTTTAGGATCAGGTCCTTCCCAGGATCTTTCACATTTATACACTGTGTATAGTTCTAGGCAGGAACTTACTGTCATCCCAGTAAGCCTAGCAAGAAGCCAGAGCAACCCACACATCATGAGGTCAGTCATTCTCAACATCCAGACTCCATAGTTCCTCAGAGCTCTATCCAAGAGAAAACCTGATCTTTCCCATTTAAGTTTCATCAGTAAATGCTAGACATGAGAGCCTTCCACTGAGAGTATACCACATACATGGCAGAGCCTGGCAAACTACCCGTGTTTTATTTGTTATGCCAAAAACTAGTAACTATTATGGACCTCAATTCCATGACCTGAAGAATGTTTGAGGCTCTTCCTGTCCCTGGAGAAGCAGATGCCCTTGGGATACACTTGCTTGCGACAGAATGTATGGAGATGTTACTGGTGCCTGCTTGAGAAAATCGATGAACCACGGGAAGACAGCGATACAGTGATACAGTAATACTACTATTTATGACAGTATGAAAGGAGTTGGAAGTTTTTTTTTGCTAACTGAAATAAACAAAATATGGGATGATCTTAATCAAGCGTGGCATTTAAAGCCACAAAACAAAGGAACACACAAAAACCACCCCAAGCCAACCTGTAGATTCAGACTTAAGATTGACAGTGGAGATTATAGGGGACACGAAGGGTGGAGGGATTTCAGCTCTTTGGTGGTGAGTGTGGTGTGAAAATTTTCTTTTAAAGAGGTTTGGAAAAATGGTTTATGAAACACACAACAAAATACTCACACAAATAGCAGTAGAAATCAATGTTACTTCAATAAAACAAGGTTAGAAAACTAATACTGTGGAGTCATTTATAATAGTGGATTGGAAGACTAACCAGTAGAGAAATGAATACAATACAAGTATGTATACAGCTGCATAAGCAGATAAAACCAATAATAAGTGAGTTATTTGAAAAACTAACACTGAATGGAAAACAAAATTAGATACAGAATGATATTTGCTATTATCAAGCTACCCGTGTTTATTTGATATGCCAAAACTAGTAACATTTATGGACCTCAATTCCATGACCTGAATGAAGAATGGTTTGAGGTTCTTCCTGTCCTTGGAGCAAGCAGATGCCCTTGGGCTACACTTGCTTGCAACAGGACATATGGAGATCTTACTGGTGCCTGCTTGAGCAAATCGATGAACAACGGAAAGACAGTGATACAAATAATGACACACTTTATTTATAGATCTATATATGTGAGATATAAATTATATGGCAAATGAATTTTTTAGTGGAAGTATGGCTTGGGCCATATCTAGTGGTGCTTAGGGCTTATTCCTGGCTTGGTGTTCAGGAATCATTCCTGGTGATGCCCAGGGAACTATATGTAATGCCAGGATTGAACCTGGGTCAGCCACAAGCAAGGCAAGCATCTTGTTCACTGTCCTATTTCTCCAGTGCCAGCAAGTGGATTTTTAAAATGTCCATGAAGGATATACAACATCTGTAGGAAATGGTAGAATATGGTTATGGATATTATGGAGAGGAAGATAGAAAATTTGGTCACTGAGAATGTAAATTGTGCATTAGTGATGTTTCATTTATTTAAAAGGGTGCAGAAGCTATTAATATTTGTCAAATCTGGGTGTTAGTAAATAGGTTTTTTACTAGCATGTATGAAATCTGCAATAAATCAAAGTAATAATGGACGTTAAATCAGAGCTGAAGAACAAAACAAGTTCAATAAAACTTGTTTTATTAAAGTTGCAAGTGTGGGGCCGGGTAACAGCACAGCAGGAAAGGCATTAGCTTTGCAAGCAGCTGACCCAGGTTCAATGCCCTGCACCCCCATATGAGTTTTTCTAAGCGCTGCCAGGAGTAATTCCTGAGTGCAGAGCCAGGAATAACTCCTGCGCATCGTCGGGTGTGACCCAAAAAGGCAAAAGGCAAAAAAAAAAAAAAAGAGAAAAAAATAAAGTTGCAAGTGATATAGAAAATTATGCATTAAAAGGAACCAAAGCAATGTAATTCTTTAGCTAGAGGCGTTGAGGCTCATGGCTTAAGTTTCATTTGGGAATACTGATTATATATGAGATTTGGAAACTCTTTTTGATGGTTATTGTTCCTTTCTAGAAGGTGCAAGGAACTTTGGGTGCTTGCACATGTATTGGTTCTGATTAGTATAAACAAACCACTGGGTTAGTATGAGGACAATGAACGAGAAGATACGGGCTGGGAGCAGTTGTCAAATTTGATTTGAAGTTGTAGGAAAATTAAAGAAATCACACAGTGTTGAAAGATGGCACAAATATATGAGCTTGAAGAAAAATGTCTTGGATATCTGTTTTATGACAAGTATTTTAGCATGTGCCTGCATATTTTATTTCCAGAAAGTCTTGAATTGCTGTTTCCCCAGTTTTGAAAAAAAAAGCACTTATAAAATTTATTGAGGCAAAATAAAATATCTCAAGTTGCCTTTCCCACCACCAAATCTGTGTTGCATATGTATATAGAGATTTGCAAAGAACCTCCAAAAGTCATTGATTAGGAAGTAATTTATTGATTCAATTTAAGCTAAGCATTGTTACCATTGCAAAAGCAGTTGTTCTGTAAAAGGATTGAAAAACACATCACAAGTTTACATAGCTCAGAAACAATGTCGATATTGATCATAAAACTACTGGCAAATGGCACTTTTAAGCTCATCTTGTAATCTTTAATTTATGGAGCGAAAGTGTGTCCCCTTGAAAATGTATCTATAACATTTACAAATTCTTTCAAACACATTTATAAATACAGTAAGAAAATTTCCTGAGCTCCCTTTTCAAAGAGTGGTGCTCGCCAACAGACATCCACGTGGTATTTATTTGACTGGCATCTTCTAGATAGTCTTTTCTTTAGAAAGTATATTAGACATTTGTTAAAATAGCTGTGCTTTGAGTCTCTTTATAAGCATCAATTGTAATAGGAATCTGGTTAGGAGAATAAATGTTTTAGAATTTCATGGACAGCAAGAGATGGGGGTGAGTGGGGGGATGTTGGAGATTAAACTTCTGATTTAGGTATCAAGCTTCCCAAGTAGAATGTAATTGAACAATATCAAGAATAGACTCATTCTCATCTGCATGGGTCAGAGGTCACACTGAGCTAAGGTACAAATGGAGAATTTTTCAGTAATTTAATTTCTTATACTTCTCCCCAGCCCCACCCAACAACCAAGGTTTCAAATTTTCTACCAAGTGGAAGCCAAATCTCTGTGTCCTTTAAAAAGGAGGGGAGAATTTTTAGATTGCAGAAAATTTGGTTAGTCAATTGTAAGAAGTTGTGATGGAGTTAAGTTTCAGATGGGATCCCAGCAAGATGTGGCAATTTATCATTTCGTTCAGGAAAACATATTCAATAATCTTGGAAAAACAGCCGTTAGTTTTCCAGCTCATTAATGATACAAAGGCTGTGTCTTGTGACGGACACTCCAAATTTTGCAGCATAAAATGAGAAATGTGTCCAAGAGTTAAGGGCAGATGACAAAAAAGAAAAAAAAAAAAAAGCAGATGGCTCCAATATAAGCATGAGTCAGTGGTGTTGTTGTTTTGTTTTCTGAGTGTTTTGGGTTTGTTTTTGTTTTGATGGAAGCCAGGGTTTAAGCATGATACTCACATGGAAAATTTCTCATTCCCTGCTAAGAGAATCCTACATTAGAGGATTAGGAGGCAAAGAAAAATTTATAAGTAAAGTACCTCCCTACACCAATTCTCTGCTTGTTGACACCAGCATGAACAGACGCATACCTAAAGAAACAGGTCATTATTTCATATGGCTTCATGTGCAGTCTGACGGAAAAGGTGTTATTGGTAAAAAAGAATTACTCTTACTGTTCAAAGGCTTCCCACTTTAAAAGACATTGGTCTTTTTTATTTTGCATTTTTTTAACTGAGTTTCTCGGATTTGTAACTCATGTCTGGATTTCATCACACTTTGGAAAGGAACAGGAGAAAGGGGACGAGTATGTTTTGTAATCCTATGGTAAAGGGACGAAAAGGGAAAACAGTGGTTTTGGTCCAACTTCTATGAATAATTCCTTTCACAGGAAAAAAGTTCCCTTCAAGAAAATTACTTCAGTCACAAACACTGTTCTTCTCATTTTTATGTCAAGATGGAAAAAAAAAAGAGTAAGTTTAGGCAAGGGAAATAACATTTATTAGCCAGACACTGAGCCAGATATTTTCAGTAACATGAGTGGAAATATAATGGCCATATTATACTGAGATGTCTATGATTCTGTTTGGCAAGCATTGTTTTTGGCGTGCAGTAAAAATGAAGATTTATGGTAATAGAAGTTAGTGTTTCTTATATTATTGACTAAGATTTAGCTGTTCTTTGTTGTCCCCTTGCAAACTGGAAGGAGACAAATGAGTAAACTGATGAAAAGCAAAGCACAATATCTGATGACCAGAGATTACAGAATTAAAAATGCAAGAGAAGATCACAATAGTCTTATATAATTATTAAGTTTAGAAGAAATCACAATTAAGTACATGTAGAAATGAGTTTTGAAAATTGAGACAAGAATATATGGCCAACTTTCCCATGGTATTATATATGTGTGTGTATATATAGACATATATACACACATACACACATATGTGTATATATATACACACACAACATATATACACATACACATATTTATATAATGGTTTAAACAAATTAAAATTTATTTCCTGAAGAGTGAGGGAAATCAAATTGTGAGAAAAGTCATTATAGCTTTGAGTGACCATATTGAGGTAACTCATTAAAATAAAAACAACAAAAGCCTCTGCATTTTATGGTTTTGTTGGTGACTTGCTATATACTTTTTCTTGCCCTTTATTTATCAACCAGCTTTCATAAAATGTTGAAAAACGGTTACTGAAAAACCCTAGCAAAACAGTAGTTTGTAAGATGTATTCTTGAGTAAAATAATTAAAACAAAGGCCTAGCAACTAGTAAGAATAATCACTTCTAATTTCCTAATTAACTTTGAAGGTTTGGGGTTGGCATAAGAGAAAATTGCAGAGGTAGTGACCGCTTTGAAAATATGGAACCTTATACTACTACATAGTTTTGACTTTAATATGGCTTTACAGAAGACACAGATTACTCAACAGGCTGGTTTGAGATCGCTTTGGTTTCCACATGAAACTATTCAAATGTTTAAAATGAATGGTAAACACAAAAGCAGGCCCTCACGATACAAGTAACGCTCAATAAAATATCCGAGCTCACGTAAAGCAGAGTTTGGAAATTGACTTTTGAACAAATGATTGTTACATTGTACTTGAAACACACAACACCCAGATCAGCTATACAATGCCATATTATAATACTTCTAAACAAAGATTACACAAAAAATAGTACATTCAAGGCTTCAACAATATATATGACAAATATATGACTACTGATTTTTTCAGTTTTGTTTCATAGACACAGACACATTCATGTTGAAATCCATGTGGATAGATTGAAAGTCATTAAATAATTCTTTTCCTCTGTATTACATAATGAATCTCACAATATGAGGATTATTTACTTCAATGTGCCACAGTTTTTGAACCACATAAAGCAATGGCATATAAAATAATATAAAAGTCACGTTAAAGTCAGAAATATTACATAGCAAATACATTAAATATGCCACTGAAAAATCTGTCAAAGCATGAGCTGTGATATCTCTCAATTCTAAACAATAAGCAGCTTGGAAAAAAGGACATTAGGACAAGAAGGGGAGGTAGATACCTTTTAAGAATTCAAAAGCATTTCATCAGGAATTTTACAAAACAAATTTGCTTTTGGAGGTACTGTCGTCACATAATTTTTCAATTTCAGAGAACAAAAGATGAGTTCCCCAGTCAGAATTTGTGAAATTTACATGAACAAACCCCTCAGGCTTTGAATTTTATACAAGGAAATCATAATATGACTAACTACAAAAAGTAGTTTTTATATTATGATTTCAGTGCTTCGTCATTTTAGTCAGCAGCTAGGAAGTTCAGTAAGAGACTAGGGGGTTATTGACCACAACCTTGAAATGGGTTGTATCTTCCCACTTTAACGTCTCAAAGTCAGAGCACACGTTTAAGAAATTGATGTGGACAAAAAGAGGAGTGGGTGTTTTTCTATATAGCTCTCAGCCATAAACCTAGAACACAAAATAGGTTATTGATTCTTCATAGCCAATAAAACTCATGCTTAATGGATGCTTCTGCATTTTATGGAATCCTGAGTTGCCCCAACCTCTGGACATGTTCCATTTTTTACCTTCTTCCTTTCCTTAAAATAGATCACACAAAGGTCTCAGACCCAAAGTCACCTTCCTCACCAATACAAGTCTGCAAAGAAAACTCCTCTTTGATTTGCATATTTTATAGCTGCTAATCAGGAAAGAGGTCGAGGCCAACATTATAAATAGAACTTCTGGTTAGATTATAGATTCTCAAGCAAAAATTCTAATTTAGTTTCTGCTTAAAACTTATAAGACTGAGTCATCAAGGATGCTTGGATTTACTAATGGCTTTTTGAATTGAATAAATAATTAATGAATTGAGCTAGAATCTCTAAGCAGACCAATCTCTAAATGAAGTATTTGATCCTCAGCTTGAGCCTTGGTAGCTGTATGACTGACGGAACATTTGACTCAGTCCTTTGCAAGGCCAAATGACAACGGTTCATGAATAATTTACTTTCTTGCAGTTCCTATGCTGCAACTGCACATCATTAACACTTAGGAAAATATCGGGCTTGGAGCAAGAGCATAAAAAGGCTCCAAGTATGGACAGCTAAGAAGAGGAGAAGCAAGGCTATTACATCAGATTGATCTGACTTAGAGGAACAGGTCTCTGTTTCTCTCTTGAACATCGTTCCAGCAACACTGCTGCTTTGGGGTAAGGTCACGTGGGTTATGTTTTCCAATGCTGCCCTGGACTTCTGACATAGAACCCTGGGTTTTATTTTGCTCAAGAGAATCAAAGACAATTAGAGCTGGAGGGAGTCTCAGAAATATTTTCGTCAATCCACCGTTTTTTGAGGGGGAATAGATGCACACCTGGTGACTCCCAGAGGTGCTTAGAGGACCATGTGGTGCGGAGATTTTCTCCAGCTTGTAAAGTATACTCTCAGCTCATTGGGTTACCTCGTCAGCCCTCAATCTGCATTAAAAATCATAGGCGAGAAGACTCTTGGCTTAAAGTAGTTGCATAAGGACATTCAATTTGCTTAGTGGCAGTAACATAAACTAAAGACCTGAAAACTGAGCGCTCGGTCCAATGTCCCAACCACATTATTGTGCTGGAGCTGAATAAGCAGGAAAAAATGTATTGGATGAAGTGCCTGAGACATTCATCAATGGTAAATCTATGTTAGCTACACTGAGGGAGCTAAGATAGAGGCATTTACATTTTCTTGTAGGTGTGCAAAATTCCATTGTGCATCCATTGTGCATTTCAGGCCCAGATATACAACTCATATACATTCAAAAGTGCATCGATATGTTTTAAAACTGAGACTCTTGAATCATGGGGTGGCTGGAATAACCCCCAGCTTCTAGCCAGAGTCTGTGATCAAACAAAAATGATACTATCACATCAATGATGTGGTGACTCAGTTAAACAATGAATTACAAACTTTACTGACAGTTGCTGAAAAGACTTTAGACCATTTTGTCATTTTCTTTCTGACGTTACCATCTATACACACAAAAAGGAAAGATTTTGTGCAAAAATAAAACTAAAAAAAGGTAAAAGAAAGGCACTTTGTATAGTGTACAAACCTGTTTCTTTCTTATCTAAGGGGCTAGGGAAGGTACTAAAGGGTCATGTCTTTCTACAAGAGACGTGTAGTAGTGAGCAGAGAAAGAGAGACCAGATCACCCACACAGCGAACCTGCCCCTCGACTCAGCTTCCTCTGCCTAAACTCAGGAATTTTTGATTGAGTTGGTTCACTACAGGATAAGGGGTCAAACTCATTGATTTTATAAAGGTGGAAAGGGATTGATACCCTTTGAACCAAACCAGTGAAAGCAAGTTTTTGGTACACAACCGCCTACCAGAATTGGTCTTAGGCACTTAGGGGAATGTAGTGTCAATGACATGGCTGATAGTAACTTGTGCTCACGTTGGGGTGCTTTCTGTTTGTTCACTAGAATGACCAGTGAACTCTGCAGTTTAGGTCATAAGTGTCCTTCAATCACTTACAGCTAGCTGCTGTTTCTAAGTGCTTTGTAACTTGAATTTTAGGTTTTCATAAAATAAATTTTGGCAACTTGGACTGCAAAACTCTTTTAAACAATCGCACTCTGATTGTCATAATCTATTGTGTGTGTGTGTGTGTGTGTGTGTGTGTGTGTGTGTAAGAGAGAGATAGAGAGAGAGAACCCAAACCAAAACTAACCTGGATCAGTAGTAGATATAAAAAAGGAAAAGCTAGGTACTGTAAGGCTAGCAAGGGATGAGCACAGTTTGATCCAGTTAAAGATCACTTATGAAAATTAGAATCTTATTCACTACATCTTTTGTTCACATCACAATCTTCTCTCTATACACATAATCTTAGAATAAATTTGCACCTGTATAATTTATGCTGTATCGTATTTTAGGACCAACTGAAACTGGTGATTTAAGCGTGAAATAAAATGTGTCCATTCTAAAGAGTCCTTGTATTTCTATGATACATGCATTTACTATCTAAATTTAGCTATGGGCATTGGTTCAAATTTCTTTGCTGGAAAATATTAAATGAATCATGAGATCAGGGAGTCAAAGTTGGAAAGGACTTAGAGATAATTTGGTGCAGAGTTTTTTTCCTGCGGAATCGGAGGCCCAGAGAAGAGAACTTAGGCCACAGAGTCTGGTCTCGAGTCTGAGTCTTGCCTTTGCAGTCTGGACCCTTCCATTTGACTAGCCATCTCTTTGACAGAAATACATCTAAACCATGAAAAGAAACCCCAATTCTTATAGCGTGATGAATGATCATAGCATCACTGTCTTAATTCATTAATGAGAGGTTAATTGATGTTTTAAAGAGATTTTGTTTAAGATGAAATTTTTGCCATACATTTTTATATATGCAGAAAGAAGATTTGATTTTGAATTTTTAAACTATAACAGTGGTTGGAGAAGAAGGGATTATTTGGGGTAAAGGTTTATTCTGTTGGATGTAAGAGAAACAGTCATTGGTTAATGTTTCTCATTGTGGAAGATGTCCCTGACTCTCTCGAAGATAGTTTATCTTTTATAGTCACTCTATGTTATAGGAACCTAAAACCACTAATATTTAGGGCGAATTATGCTCTTTTTTTTTTTTGGGTCACACCTGGCGATGCTCAGGGGTTACTCCTGGCTCATTTGCTCAGGAATTACTCCTGGTGGTGCTTGGAGGACTATATGGGATGCCAGGGATCGAACCTGGGTCAGCTGCATGCAAGGCAAACACCCTACCCGCTGTGCTATCACTCCGGCCCCTGCTCTTTTCTTATATTGTGTTGATTAGTGTAATTCAAACAGATTTGACTTGTAGTTTTCAAGAGAGTAATTTCATCCATGCAGTAAAATAACCTTAAGTGGGTTCTGCTTATCAAACTTCAGTGTACATGTAGAACATCTGGTATCTTAGTAAAATGCAGATTCTGATTCTGTAGATCTGGGGCAATTGGGGCCTGGGATTCTGCATTTCTACTCAGTGTCCAGTCATTGCTGAGGCATAGTTGAATAATAGGATCTATGCTTACTTTGCTTGAGAAGCAAAACTGAATGAATTTTTGTCAGATTTCCCAAATATTGCCCCCCAGTCCTCAGTATACAACACATATGCTATGTAAGTATTGGGAGAACGGAGCCTCAAGAACACTGCAATTCTGGAAGCCCAGCAAGCATTCAATTTCAAACATTAGGTCATCTGTGAGTTCAGTTCTTATTACAAACTTCCTGTGGCGGAACATTTAACCTGCAGGGGTGAATTCAAACTCTTTGTCTAACTAGGTGGTGGACATCAGGAATGGATTTACCACCAGGCAAAATAAAAACAAAATAGGAAGATAGTTATAGTCACTTTGTAAATAGTTGCTCTTTAATTTTTTTTTTTTAAAGAGGGACATAGTTGCATAAATCAAAGTTGCTGTCTTTAAAATAAAGATCTGGGCTTTTGAAGACTCTTGGGAGGGCTGGCTCCTTGGAAGTGACTCAGAAAGCCTCACTACCAGGGATGTTTAAACTCTTCTACTGCCCCGCAGTACCTGGTTTCTTAGAACTTTCACTGGACTCTTCTGATGTGAGTCTGACCCTGCCCAGGGTTTGCTGATGTGTCCACTCCAGAGAAATACTGTTGACTTTGCTTAAAATTTCTCTGTGGCCTATGCTTGTTCATCAAAGCAAAACCAGTTCAAACCCGTTTTTAAACACTAATTAGAAGCAATTTAGTTTAGTTTTTCATGGTAGCCTGAAGATGATTCATTAATCCAGAGAAGAGCAGTAGCCCAGTAGCCCTAAACTTATAGAAGAAGTAATTTTTTGGTTTTTGGGGAGCCCTAAAACTCTAAGTTGGTGATTATTGTCTAAAATATTCTGGAGACAAAAAGGAATCAGTTACACTACACTACATTGTGTTGGAAATTGAATATTGTCACCCTCTTCTTATTTCTCAGTGGACTTTGGGTTGGTATGGCATTTTACTCCACAGAGAGAGGCGCTGCATATACTAATATGTACTGTAAATACTCATTATAACCTCAGAGCAGAAAACACTGTACCCACTGACTACGTAAACAGCTGTACTGGGAAAGATAGAAAATAGTCTTTTATTTTACCTAAGTGATAGAAAAATAGTCTTCAAAAAATACATTGTTAAATTATGGGTTTATATTAAAGTAGAATTTGTATTTACAGTAAGGCAGTATTTCCATTAGCATCCGGCTATGATTATCTTTTAAATTAAAGTTAGTCTTTTGGGATTTTTTTTTTACTAAGAGAAGATTAGGGCTATATTAAATGATAGATCACGAAGAAATAAAACAGGGAGATATCTTAGAAGAATTTACTACATGAAAGCCATTGCCTCTTGGGTAAGAAATTTGACTTCCCCAAACTATAATCTCTCAAGTCTTTAGGATGCACTTCAAACTAGGGGAGGGAGAAACATACCTGACAATCTGAACTATTCTGAGAAAGAGTTAGAGGCATCATTTTTGACTTGCATATTGGCAAGCGTCACTAAGGTAGCTGGACGGATGTAAACAATTTGTTGGGTGTCTGAAAGTCAGTGTTTCTTCAAATGTGTTATATTTAGTTAACCTAATCAAATGAAAGAGGAGTATAAAGATTAATTGGTTTGCTAGGCATTTTCCTCATGTCTATCAATCATCCTGCGGTAAACAGTTATGACTATTTTCATTTCTTTCTGTCACATACACAACCGTTAAAGTCTTGCCCCAAGGATATACCTATTGGCACCATGCCTCCAAAACACTAAGCAATGTGCTTTTATTTCACTGAACACATACTTTTATAAGTAATAGCAAGAAAAAGGAAATCTACAAATCACAGTTAGGAAGCGAAACAATTTGTTCTGGAATCAGCTGTTGGAGAGAGAGGCAACTGGTTGAAAATGGAGCATGAAAGGCGTGAACTGTGAGTTTCTGTAGTGTTATTCTAACCGCACTCTTAGACACTCTCTAGGAGATTGCGTTTCATGTACTCTGTAGTGTTACCTGAAGAAAAGAAAATCACATTTTTAACCAACCATCCTATGGACCAAACCATTACTGAAAGGGAGTGCACAAAGCCCGTGGGATCCAGGTAATCCAGTCCGCCCAGCGGGGGTCTGCAGTGGCTTGGGGTTGTGGCAAAGGAGGCAAGGTCATTTTCCACTTGGTTCAGCTGTAGGAATGGTGGCGCTTCCTTGGTGGGTTCTTCGAGCAAAGCCAGGTTTTGAGCTCGTGGATCTGGTACCAATACTAGGATATTGTTATCCATCACACTGGATACCTTTGCGTACTCCTTACTGGTTTCAGGAGCTCCCAGCTTCTCCAGGGGGTCACTGTCCTCTTTCTGCTTTGGGAGTAATGACAGTGCTCCATCTTTGTTGATCTTGTGAATCTCCACGTAATCCAGTGGTTTTGCAGACAGGAAGGGGCTTTGCTCTGGGGGCAGTAGCAATGCTATGTCTTGGTCAGTCTTGGGCTGGAAACTTTCCCCCTCCCTCTGCTCTGCTGCTTTTCCCTCCTCTCCAGTCTCGTTGGTTTTTGAAGATTTAAGAACAACTTTGTCTGTTTTGTCCAGCAAAGTGGTAGCTGTTTCTGCTGTGCCCAGGGCCAGCTTGCATACATCAGCGATGTTGTGGTAAGAAGATCTAGGGTTGAGTTGTCCGGGAGGCTGCGGTAAGGGCCACGTTGAAGATTTGGAGGCATCTGCATGGAAATGGGGGTCTTGACGTCCATGCTTGAGTTCTGGGGGTTCCAGGTGCGGATAACAGTGGTTTGGGGATTTTCTGCTTTTTCAGGGCCCTCAGGAGTGTGGCGTGTTGGGGGGATTGGCCGGGGCTCCTCACACTTCTCTGACAAAAGGGAAGGGCTGTCACAGCTACCTCGGCCAGAGTCACTGTCAGGATCTATTCTCTGGCCTGGGTGTTCTTTGGAAATGGCCCGGCATCAGCTGCTGGTCTTCACTGTCATCGACTTCCAAATACTCCACCAGTAAGTCCTCACAGTCAGAAGTAGGAGGGAAGTCTTGGCATCCCAGGGCACTCAGCAGTTCCTCAGATTTGCCCTTCTGTCAAAACACAAGCACAGGGAGAACGAGGCATTAGCTTCCTAATGGCCACCAGCCCTCTTTCCTGCCCGCACTTATAAGGGCAGATGAGATATGACGATGACTTCACAGTATTCACCAACCTTCTAGACATTTCCATATTATAACTACCTCCCAGACTGCTATTCTTTTTAATTTAAGTCATGAAGATTTCAAGTCTAACAAACAGTGCTCACATATAACGAGCATACAGCTACTAAGTAAGAGAAGCTTGTGACATCACTAAACTTACAGAGTACACATAGTATTTTGGGAAACATTGGCAGAGAGGCTGTGGGGTCTCTATGTTGACAGCATTTTTATGAGTCTGGTTGTCTAAGCCAATTCTCATTGCTTCTCTTCTGTCAGTTTCTCCCATTCCTTCATTCTTCTAGCCCATGTTTCCTGTTTCTTCTATTTCATCTTCTTTCTCATGTCCTTTTGCTCTCCAGTCCTTTCTCCTATTTCACTCTATCACCTTCTCTCTTTTCTTTCCCCTCTTTCTTTCTTTTGTCTCCTCCTATATTAAAGGAGGATCTTTCTGATACTCTGACTTATGTCAGTGCTGGTGCCTAAATCTTAGTTCTTTTTTGTGCTTTCTGGGTCACACCGGCAATGCTCAGGGGTTACACCTGGCCTCTTAACTCAGGAATTACTCCTGGCGGCTCTTGGAGGACCATATGGGATGCCAGGAATCAAACCCAGGTTGGCTGCTTCCAACCTACCTGCTGTGCTATCACTCCACCCCCCTAAATTTTAGTTCTATCACTTATTCAAAGATCTGTGATTTTTCGACAATCTACTTTATGAGGTTCAGTTTCTTCATTTGAAAAATAAGAATGAGAGTAGCCACTTGGGAATTCTTTTGAGGATCAGAGGTAATCCAGACAAGAAAATGAAATTATTCTCTTTGACACAAAGAGTAGTTCTTTTTATCATAGTATGGCTATGCAAATGAATTAATTTCAAGGTAGATAGTGGTTGGATAGCTTAGATATTCATACTAGTTCTGTAAAGGCTAGTGTTAGAAGTTGAGAGTGGAAATGAGCTTTGGGCAATAGAAATTGAAAAAAGAAGTGAAAGCATTACTCCCTAGGGGTGACTTGAAAATATACATTGAAATCTTAAAGACTCAATTAAAAATTATTAAAAACAACCAATCAACAAAGTGGCAGGTTCAGGCATAACATACACAACTATGTGGCATATCTTTATGAGAACCACAAACTAGAAGAGGAAAGAAATCAGGACGATAATTCCATTTAGATTCGCCTCAAAAAATGACATACTTAGGAACAAAAGGAGGTAAAAGTCATATATCAAAAAAACATAAGCATTTGATGCTAAAAGAAATGGGAAGAGACATAAGAAAAGAAAACACATTTCATGCTCATGTGTTCAAAAAGTAACATTTAAGAAGAATTTTTTTGAGGCAATGGGATTTTCAATACTGTTAATACTTTTCCATGGATATGTCATTCCAACACCACATCCATCTCCAAAGAGCTTGCTTCCTCCACAAGCGTCCCAAGGACTCCTTCTCCCCCTGTCATATGCTTCGTTTTATAGACAACACCCTCAGTTCTGATCGCTTTGATCAGTTTTGTTCCCTTTTATGATTCTTAAAAAAATATCATATTTGGGATAGACCCCCGCCCCCTCTCTCGGAGGTGGTAGTACCTATTCATATAGGAGAAAAGAGAAAAAATCTTGGACCATGATAAAATTTTTATCAATGATAAAAATTGATAAAGACAATTTAATAAGATGATGTAACATTTTTTTTAATAGAAAGAAACTATCATTAAACAGAAAGATATCGTAGGGTGAAATAGAGTTAAAGTTACCAAGATATGAGAAGTGCACTGAAAAGGCACAATATATTGGTGGTGGAGCCCTGTTCCTCACATATTGGTGGTGGGTGTGTGTTGTAACGTTGTACTACCAGAGCATATAAACATTTACACTCTTGTAAAACAATGTTTGCTCAATGGAAAAAAAAGAGTGCTGCATCAGGAGCCAAAATTACAGGGCTCTAGTCCCTGTTCGGATATTTGTTATCAAAATGAATGCAATTAAGCCAAATTCTCTGGGACTCACTTTTCAATTCTTATTCTGTTGGCTTCAGTGTAGCTGTACCAGTGTGCTACTGGTTGCTTCTATGTATATCAGTGTTAAGTTTAAGGTGAAAATGAAGTGATGTATTTCAACCTGAAGAGAAACTGAAGTTGTTCTACATCCTCATTTTATTTAAAACCCCTACATTTAATTTCTTGACCCAGCCTAAATGGTTCGTGGCACCCGAACACCACTGTAGAAATCCAGTCTCAGCTGAGTGCTCAGTAGGATCAATGGCAGTAGGGCTTTCTGTTACTATGGTCTTAAATATAGGATATTTAAGAGGAAGTTATTTTGATGGTATATAATGGAGCTGGGGGATGGAGGGTCCCTGTGTTTTATCAATCAAAATAGTCATCTTGTTTCTAAAATGACTATGGGCTCAAAGGATTAATCACTATGTCTACAAAAGGATGTGGTGCACAGAGCAGGCAGCATTGCTGTACAGTTTTGTGTTTTCTTGGTTTCTCTCCTTGTCCTGTGACATTATGTGTCTGGTAGTAGGAATTCTCAAGTCTTTTTTGCAGACATCCATTTGGATGAGGAGAGTGAAATGAGGTGGAACTGATGGGGATTGTGTATGCATATGTAAAGGTAATTACTATAAATCAGAGTCACGTGGCCTTCTACATCTCTGGACTTACCTCAAGCAGATGAGTATCAAATCCTTTTATTTTTGGACCCGGAACTGGTGGAAGGATACAGGTCACCATGCTATAAAATAATTTGTGAGATAGGATAAATGAATTTTTCTTTCTCTTTGTAATTTAAAAATTATTATATCTAAATAGCTGCTGCATGGATTGCAGTAGATAGGAGATAGAATTTTGAGACTACACAACACTAACAATAGTGAAGACAATTAATAATTATAGAAATATTACATCAAAATTAGCTCAGATAAGGGAGGAGACTGTTGTGAAATTTGTGACTTATTTGAATTCTTTGGTTCTCTTGATTTTAGCTGTTCTTACAAGATATTTTCTTCACTATCTCATAACTGCTGGAAAGAACACCAGCTTCAAAGAAATCTCTTTTACTTTTGTTAGCATAGATAAAAGGTGTGTGTGTGTGTGTATTTGTGTGTGTGTGTGCGATGCGTGCGTGTGTTAACACAACGGCACTAATGGCTAGTATGAGGGGCCTGAATCACCCGCAGGTTTCCATTATCTTTATATTGTCTTTTTTGCTATTATTTCAGACAACAGTAATGGACAGGAGAGTTGATAGAGAGTAAAGTACCTATAGCCCTTCAAAGCCAATGCCCAGACCATAATCAAACAGATGACAGCAGAAAGAACAGCTACAAAGATCCACACGGTTGTATCTTTCATGGTGAAGTCTAGAAAGCAAACAGCCAGAAAGCTTTGATCACACACAGCACCATTAAAAACAAATAAGCAAAAGAAAAACAAAACTAATACATGAAACTCTTGAACAGGAGAATTTCCCTATTACCCACATATCTTTTGACCTGATCCCATCCCAGTATAGTAACATAAGTGATAGGTTTATTTTTTATAGTATTATTAAATTTTATCATGCTTGTGTATACTTGTTTATATTCTACAAATTTCAAAATTACTCTATGTATTTTTAAATTTGAGCCTTCTATAAAAGCTAAGTTTTTTCTAAAAGTCATTAGTCTAAAAGTGATTAAGGAAAAAAAAATGACTAGCTAAAAAAGAGCTTTATATGCATTTTTTTTGCCCAGTAAATATGAGAAAACTAAAATGCAAAGTGTGACATATTCATAAGCATGTAATTTTTATTTTTGCTTTTTTTGGGTCACGCCCGGCAATGCTAGGAACTCCGGAAGAGCCAGGGGTTACTCCTGATTCTTCACTCAGAAATTACTCCTGTCAGTGCTCAGGGGACCATATGGAATGCCAGGGATCAAACCTGGGTCGGCCATATGTAAGGCAAATGCCCTACCCACTGTATAAGCATGTAATTATAAAGTTGTAATTTAGGGTTAAATCCAACTCTTTGCCTTTAGCCCTGATAGTGGCTAGGCAAGTTTTAAAAGAGTGAAGCTATGTCATAGGGTTATGGGCACCCGAAATTCTAAGTTTAATACCTTTTAGTTTCCCAACTTTTTGATTTTAATAGCAACATTATTTCTGAATATTATATTCTCTATTAATAATGAACAAGTTGGAAGGCTAAACAAGGTAAGGAGTTGGTAAATTATTAAGTATTTTATAAACACAGTAAGAAATATATTCAGTGGAATTACAAGTTGCCATGGCTAAGGGCACTTAGCTGGAATTGAGTCTCTCATATACTGTCCCTTGATGAAGAGACTGACATGTAATTGATACCAGACACTGGAAAACCATCCATATCCTTGACATAAGTTACCACCTTATAAGTCCCTCAAGAACTAGGTGATGGTTTGGACTAAATGATACAGATAGAACACATGAAGAGGGCAGAAATTCTAATTATCCAGCCCTTTGGCACCTGCTGTACCCATCTCTGCTGTTTTGCTAGAAACAGCTCCTCACACAAAGAACAGAGAGCAAACCTCCATTTTAAAATTTCTTTGGATGGAGTGGGGAGATAATAAACACATCTCTACTCATTCTTCTGGATAAGATCCCAAATAGTTTCTTTGCAAGTTACTTCATGCAGATTTACTACATTCACTAAGTTTAACAATATTTACAAGTAGATCCAGGAGATCTCCTAGGCACTTACCATTAGGTATCTGGACAGAGCTCTCTGGCCCCCACTCACTCCAGGATCCATGGTCGGGTTTGCAACGAACTTGGACAATGTATTTCTGTCCTGGGTATAAGCTGAGAATCTTAAACTGAGTCTGCTGCCCAGCAAAATGGGTCTAGGGAGGATCAAGACAAAGAGAAGTCACTTCTGAGTTGTGTTTAAAGGAGACTTTCCCTCAGAGAGCAAACTATAAAAGGCAGACTTAGTGGATAGTCTAAGGTGACCATACTTCCTACTCAGTCTATTTTTTTTTTCACCTCCTAAACATTACTTATAATTGGGTGAAGGGATTGTATGTGTGGGAGGGAATATTGGCAAGGAGGGATAGAGTTTATAACATTAAATACAATAGAAATCAAAGAAAATAATGATCAATTTCTTATACCAAAATAAAGTTTCTTCATTGCTTTGAAACTATCTTAGAAGGATAAATTTATTTTGATTTAAAAAATTTTATTTTATTATACCACCATGAGATATACAATTATAAAACTGTTCATGATTAGGTTTCAACCATACAGTGTTCCAGCGCCCATCCCTCCACCAGTGCACATTTCCCAACACCAATATGCCCTGATTCCCTCTGCCCCTCACCCAGCCTGCCCCTATGGAAGGCCCTTTTCCTCTCTCTCTCTCTTTCTATCTGTCTTTTGTCTCTGTCTCTCTCTACCTCTCTCTCTCCATTTTCTTACACATTGAAGACAAATATTCTTTTTCTCTACCTCTGCATTATGGAAGAAAACTGTCTCCATACAGTCAGAATTGTGATTAAAGGAAAAAAAGACTGGCTAAAAGGCATATAAAATTCTTCAGATGAAATTTGAAGAATTCTTCAGGGGTCGGCCATTATCCCCTCCATTTTGTCGAGCCTGGTGGCCCTGGCCAGGAGCTGCCCTGGGGCGACCAGCCTCGGCGCGCCTGGGGAAGCTGGAACTCCTCTCCCCCTCCCCCCAGCTAAGCTGACCATGGGGCTCTCGAGGAGGACAGATGGGTTTTGGGAGTGGGCCCATCACCTCCCGGGGTCCCGGAAGCAGCCATATGAGACTACGCCCACCACACTAGCCACCACCTTCACTGTCCGGATGCTGGGATACTACCTCACGACCAGATTAACAGAGCAAAACCAGTTCGAGCCCAGGTCGCGTGGCTGCTTGCGCCGCACGGTCCATCAAAATAGAGGAAACAATAATGTCCTTTAATCCACTGCATTCCACGATGTGCAGGAAAGTTTGAGAGGAGGGAGAGATAGAGAGGGAGAGAGAAGACATACAGAACCTGCCAAGTAGTTGAGGTGTGGGAGGGGGAGGGAGGTGGGTACATTGGTGTTGGGAGATGGGTTTGGGTGGAGGGGATGGGTGTTGGAACGCTGTGGAACCAGAACTCTGCATGAGCATCTTGCAATTGTATGTCTAAAATGGTGTAATAAAATTTTGGGAAAAAATAAAAAAATAAAAACTTCCTTTGAAGAAAAAAAGGCATATAAATGCTCTTCATTATTAATCATCAGGGAGAGGCAAATCAAAACAACAATGAGATATCATCTCATACCATGGAGACTGGCACACATCCAAAGAGTAAGGACAAATGATGGTGTGGATGTGGGAAGAAAGGGAATCTTATTCATTGTTGGTGGGAATGTTGACTGGTATAGCCTTTTTGGAAAACAATATGGACATTCCTTCAAAAACTAGAAATTGAGTTACCATTTGGCCCAAAAATATCACTTCTGGGAATATACCTTGGGGACCAAAAGACACACATTAGAAACACCATCTTCACTTCTATGTTCATTGCAGCAATATTCTCAATAGCCAGAATCTGGAAACAACCTGAGTACCTGAGAACAGATGACTGTAATAAGAAACTATGGTACATCTAAACAATGGGATAATATGTAGCTGTTAGCAAAAATGAAGTCATAAAATCTGCCCATAAATAGATGGACATGGTGAGTATCATGCTGAGTGAGACTAGTCAGAAAGAAAAAGGACAGATATAGAATAATCAATTTCATTTGGGGGATATATAAAAAAATAGTATGAGACTAATATCCAAGGTCAGGCAATACAGGGTATTCAGGCAATACCCAATGATGCATTGGTGGAAGAATGGGTGCTGGAACTAAGAGGACTTGTCAATGGTTGGAATCTACCACAAGTATGTGTGTGTGTTTGTGTGTGTGTGTGTGTGCAGAGCTTAAGTAAGATAGAAAAGGAATCATTGTGCCAATAGATGTTGGAAATGGTAATGCCAGACTAGAACTGAGCTTTGAACATATGTAAAGTGATGCATGCGGTAACCCTTAGATGTAGGTATTGCAAGCCACAATGCGCAAAGGAGGAGAGAGAGAGAGAGACAAGAGAGGGAGTGCAGAAAAGTGCCTGCCATAGGGGTAGGCTGGGGAGGAAATCAGGGGACACTGGTGATGGGAAGGGTGCACTGGTGGAAGGATGGGTGCTGGAACACTGTATGACTGAAACCTAATCATGAACATATTTGTAATTGTCTGTCTCATGGGAATATAATAAAAATAGTAATATAATAGATTCATTATTATTGGGGGCTGGAGTGATAGTACAGTGGGTAGGGTGTTTGTCTTGTACACAGCCATCCTGGTTTTGATCTTCAGCATCCCATATAGTTCCCGAACACCCTCAGGAGTAATTCCTGAGTTCAGATCCAGGATTAGTCCCTGAGCATCACCAAGTGTGACCCCAGAAGCCCCCACCCAAATATGCCGGATTATTAATTTGTGCAAAACCACTAGGTGGAAGAGAGCTGGACATTTGTCTATGTTGAAGCAATAATGCACAAATTATAAACAATTTTATAATCATGGCATTGGTTTGTGGTCTCTATCCAGGGGTTGGGTCTAACATCATTTATTGTGGATCAACAGGTAGTCTGCGTGTGTGTGCATGCATGCATGCGCGTGTGTCTGCCACTATTAAGCAGGCTGAAGCGAGTCCTGTCACCTGTGCAGTCTTCCTCTCAAGTGTTTTCCAAGCCATATCTAATGACATCTTTTTATTGTTCTTTTTTTTGTTCGGTTACACCTGGCAGTGCTCAGGGACCTCCCTGATTCCAGGGACTGAACCAAGCCTCCCTGCATACAAAGCATGCACTCTGCTCCTAAGAGCACTCTGTCAGATCCGCTAATGAAGTCTTTAGAGATAGAGTCTGCTTACAGGAAACACAGTAGAAGAACAACTAACTGAATGATTTCACAGAGACTTAAACACATGCAGAAGGTACAAGACTCTATGGGACACTATCCCAGTCTCTGAGCTCACAATATAAGAACCAGCCTCAGTGAATGGTTCTAAAGTGAATTCTGGTTTGGAAAAATTAACTGTTAAAAGATATTTTTGAACTGACAAGGGTAATTAAAATATGGAGTAGCTATCAAATAAAATTAATGAACTTAATTCTCTTTTGTGAGACTTTTTGATTCTTAGAAATTACCCCTTTAGACACTCATCCATTGTTGGTGGGAATGCCGGCTGGTACAGCCTTTCTGGAAAACAATATGGACTTTCCTCCAAAGACTAGAAATTGAACTCCCATTTGACCCAGCCATACCACTCCTGGGAATCTACTCTGGGAAACCAAAAATACGCAGCGGAAACACCATCCTTACTTTTATGTTCAAGCAGCATTATTCACAATAGCCAGAATCTGGAAGCAACCAGAGTGCCGAAAATCGATGACTGGATAAAGAAGCTTTGGTACATCTACACAATGGAATACTATGCAGCTGTTAGGAAAAATGAAGTTATAAAATTTGCCTATAAATGGATGGACATGGAGAAGATTATGTTGAGCGAAATTAAAGAAGGAGAGAGACAGATACAGAATGACTGCATTTATTTGCATGGCATAAATATATATGTACAATTATGCTACCAATATCCAAGGTCAAGTGAAACATATATCAGGAGGTCTTGTCAAAGGTGGAGATTATCACAAACGTTGAGTCAGAGTTTAGGTAAGACAGAAAATGGAACAGGGGGCTAATAGTCAGGTACATACCAACCTAGAACTGAGCATAAATAGAGGCAAAAGGATAACATGACAACCTTTTAGTATGTTCTGTAATCCATAGTCTGAGGGAAGGAAAAAGAGAAAAGGGAAAAAATAAGAACCTGCCATGGAGCAGGGCTGGGGAGGAACCGGGATGTTGGTGGTGGAGATGGGCCTGGTGGAGGACGGGCTGAAACACTGTACCAAAACCCAAACATGAACTTTTTAATTGTATATCTTTTATTTGTATCTCCACGGTGGTAATAAAATACTTAAAAAAAAAAAGAAATTAACCCCTTTGGAAAGATATGTATAAATATAAACATACTTATATGAATATATTTTATAAAAATATAAACATATTTATATAAATATATTTTATAAATATATAAATATATTTAAAAATATAAATATATTTATGTAAATCACTTGATCACTTGACATCCTGTTATTCATCGATTTGCTCAAGAGGGCACCAGTAACATTTCCATTTGACCCTATCACGTGCCAGTGTAGCCCAATGGCATCTGCTTGCTTCAGGAATATTATATAAATTGTCATAAATCAGGAATTCATATAAAATATATTTTGAAAATATAAATATATGTAGATATGTATATACATATATATGGAAATACATATGGAAATATATATTTAAAATATTTAAGGGTCAGATATGACAATACTAAAATTTACTATATGACTGATTTACATTGAATTATTTCAGCATGAACTTAGACACAGTCACTAATATGCTGTCCCTGATTACTCTGAGATCAGTCCTCTCTGCACCTCATTTAGTACCGTTTAAATATGCTCTTGGGTGACTAGGTGTAAGGCACACCAAGGGAGTTAGGTTGGAACCTGACTAGACGAGCTCCTGAGGAAAGGAGGCTCTTTCGCATCTGGCTGGGCCAGGTCAGTCTCTGATGGGCAATATAGTGGCCCAATAATTTGGAGGGCCTTCCTGTTCTCTTCTGTGAGACCTTCAACTTTCACTTAACTCACCTCCCACTCATCTGCCTTCTCAGGTTTTAACCGAATTTCATACTGGAGTGTGAGCCAACCGGATCTTACGTCAACCAGGGTGGGTGGAAACCATTTCATCCACAGATATGGTCTTCTGTCTTCTGGCTGTTTCACTTCCAAAGTCAGGTTGACAGGAGGGTCTGGTTCAACTGTAACATGAAATAAACTCCGTAGTACTCATTGCTTGCACCCTTTATTTTACCTTCCTGTTTCCTATCATAAACTGAATGTTTATGTTATCATTCTATTGATCTCAACGATGGAAGACAAAGTGATGTCTTACATGGCCCTTAGCATGTACGTCATCATATTTGTACTTGAAGATGAAGCATAAGGTTCAAGAGGGGTAGTAAGAATAAGAAACAACCGAGATTTTAACTCAGTTAAAACATGTTTAACAGTTAACAGCATGTTTAATTCTACTTTCTACCAGCTGCATGGTAAGATAGGCACTGGAGTAATTTTCATGATAACAGGGTCAGGTTATATAAATTAGACTGCATTGTACAATTGGGAGAAGGAGTGAAAAATTACAGGGAAGGGATTTAAATATCTATCTTCCTCAACTGGGAAGAAGCTTTCTTTCAATAACACACACACAAGGTCTTGTGAACTATCGTTTAGTAATTTATCTCAGTAGATAGCAGACTTCATCTTTGCTTCAGCAGTTATATTTTACATTTAATATAGATGTTACTGTCTGTGGTGAATAAAATCTAAAATCTCTCAGATATTCAATTATTAAAATGTGGTAGAGATTGGACTTTTTGGGTAATGATGCCCTCAATGATCATATAATAGCCTTTGGCTCATTCACTGGCTTAGCAAAGATATACTGAATTTCTACTAGCAAAGGGTATTTAACGTTTCTTAAGTGTTTACTATATGCCTGCCAGGCACTGCGGAAAAATAATATCCCTATATATTTTAGTTCATTCTCTTCGCATCCTCCAGAAATACTCATTCTACACAGGAGAAGATAGACTTGCATGAGGGAAATTACTTTCCTATAGTCACATATTTAGTGAAAGTGATGTTTGAATATAACACTTGGAGGCAGCTGGCTATACTGTTTCAGTCTGTTATGGCTATGAGACACAGAGCACTTCATGTCAGGTGCTGGTATGCAGACTGGGATTAGGTTGAGGCAACCAAGATGTCAGGGGTTCAAGACTTAGGAAGGCACCAGCAGCCAACAAGCACATGAATGATGTTCAGTGTCATCAGTCATTGGGAAAATACAAATCAAAACCATACTCTGAGGATTATTCAAGACCATTTCATACCCTCTAAGAGAACTAAAGGTTGAAAATTGAGGAACAAGTTTTGGTTAGAATGTGGAGAAATTGGAAACTTCAGTGATGGTAGATGGCAATTTAAAACAATGCAACCAGTGTGTGGGGAATAATATGTGAAATATTCTAAGAAAGTTAGCTACGCCACCATAAATTTTACTCCTTAGAAGTTACCCTAAAGAACTGAAAGCAAACAAAAAAAAATCAGACACAATTGTTCATTTTATGTCTGCGTATTAATCATAGTCAAGAATTGGATGCACTGTAAACATCCACAAACTGACAGGCGAATAAACAATATCCATTAATGGAATATTGTTCATCCATAAAGGAAATGCTGGTGCATATTTTATGACTTGGATGCAACTTGAAAATTTACTAAGTGAAGAAACCAGACCCAAAAGGTGACCTACGATATGATTCCATATGGATGTATGATCTAGAAAATAAGATAAATCTACAAAGATAGATGGAGATCAGTGATTGCTCTGGGGATAGACTAGGAGATAAATTAGGAGCTTATTAAAGGGCATGAACCTTTTCTATTTGTAGTGATGGAAGAGTTCTAAAGATAGATTGTGATAATGGTTGCATAACATTGCGAATGAACTAATGTAACTGACTGCACACTTTGGGTCACACCCGGCAATGCTCAGGGTTACTCCTGGCTTTGCACTCAGGAATTACTCCTGGCGGTGCTCGGGGGACCATATGGGATGTCAGGGATCAAACCCAGGTCAGCTGCGTGCAAGGCAAATGCCCTACCCGCTGGACTATCGCTCCAGCCCCTGACTGCACACACTTTAAAATGGTGCATTATATATATTTATATATAAAAATTTTATATATATAATTATATAAATATAAATCATATATACATTTATATAAATTATATATATAAATTATATATATAATTATATATATATATATATATATATATATATAGCGCCACAAAATAAAACTAACACAGTTCTAACTTTTGGGTGTTTTCAATCACAGGCTCGTGAGTACCACATTAAGACTGAAATACCTCAGATTCTAACTTGCTTTACCTTAATCTTAGTTCTGTGGGCCAGTAACATTTACTATTTTTTCATTTATTTCTTTCTCAAATCTGTCTTCCTATCAGGTGGGACAAAAATTGAATATAACCATATTCAGATGTAGATAGGTCTACAACTGAATCTAAAGAAAACCATGCTTTATGAAGAATGAACTAGTTCCAGAGGCCCCATTCACTCTCAATGGAACACACATCTCTGAATGCAGCAGTTATGTGTAACTAGGTCCGAGAAATCAACATGATGAACGACCTAAAACCTGAGCTGCGCAGGAGGAAGAGAGCAGCATGGAATGCCTTCAAAGGCATCGAAGAAATAGCTAAAAAGGACAAAGAACCTCCGGCTCCGGGCACATCTCTTTGACTCCACCGTTCTCCCTGCATTAACATACGCCTCCAGAGACCTGGGCCCTACGAAAGCAGGGATGAGAATGCTATTCGGGTCTCCCAGAGAGGAATCGAAAGAGCTATGCTTGGAATATCACGCCTCACTCAAGTGAGAGAAGGAATCCGGAGTTCTGACCTCCGTCGCTATTCCAGAATCAGGGACGCTGTCTCGTTTGCCAAGGCATCGAAAATCAGATGGGCTGGACATGTAATGCGATTTGGAGACAACCGCTAGACTAGAGCCATTACCGACTGGATCCCACGGGATGTCAAAAGATCACGTGGCTGCCCACCTACAAGATGGTCAGACTTCCTTGTCAAGACCCTGAAGGAACAGTTTGAGGCTCTTCATATTCCTGAATATGGCTATCACAGCCTGCCTTGCGCAGCCTATTTCGGTCACACAGTTCATCAATAAATGCTGGATTTAGAGATGACTACAAGAATATGCTACCCGGACGGCAGAGCCTGGCAAGCTACCCGTGTTGTATTTGTTATGCCAAATATCAGTAACAATTATAGACCTCATTCCCATGACCTGATGGAATGGTTTGAGGCTCTTTATGTTCCTGGAGCAAGCAAGTGCCCTTGGGCTCTACTTGCATGAGACAGGACATATGGAGATGTTACTGGTGCCCGCTCGAGCAAATCGATGATGAATGGGAAGACAGTGACAGTGATATTCCTGAATCAGCCAGATGCCATTGGGCTACATTGGCACGTGATAGGGTCCAATGGAAATGTTACTGGTGCCTGCTCGAGCAAATCGATGAATAATGGGATTCAAGTGATCAAGTGATATTGCAAGATAAACAGCTAAGGATGATTACTTTGCATGGTCTTATTAAATAAATATAGTTCTTTAACATATGCTTTATGTGGAGCACAATGAAAAATTCATCAAAAACATATTTGTATAAACATATGAGCAAAATATTGAGGATGATCTTTTGAACATCCTTTATCAACTTCAGTTCTAGTCACAAAATTGTTTATTGTGCATGAATTTATGTGCGTGGTGGGTAGAGCTATCACAAGACTCTTAGGATGCTTACAAGTACCTCTAGAATATAGGATATCAGTTACACCCACCCTCTTTCTGTCTACTCCTTGGTTGCAACAGTCAAATATATCTCCCGACATTGCCAAATATCTTGGGGGAAGGTAAAATTCTCTCTAGTTGAGAATTAGTGTTTTCGAGAATCTCCAGCATAGTCAAGCATTACTCAAAAAGAACAGCAAAATCTATTTCTGAAAAATCTGCCAATGTTGTCATTCTGTACTGCAGGTTATCATTGGATGAAAGTCAAGCTGATAGAAAATGTACTGTGGTTAAAATTCAGTTTTAATGAACTTCTCTTGGCTAGTCACCAACCATGCTATTCTGAGGGTGATCTGAGAATTTCAAAAACACTTAGATTGTTTTGAAAAAGATAGTGCAACACATTCTTTCATCAGGGAATTATTTTCCAGAGTCAATGTGAATTTATATACTCATTGATTTTACTGTTTTAAATACACTTAATCTTTGTAGGTGACAACACACAGCTCTTGATGAGAAGTGTCCATTATAACACTTGTTCATTTCAGAACTTCTCTTGCTCTCACTGTTTGCCATCAAATATTAATGTTTTATCATTTTAGAAGACAATGATTCAAGAAAGAACTCATACAAGTGGAATTATTTGGCATGCTACATCTTTAAGACATATCTATGTACATTTCTATAACTGGAACACATTTAATACTTCTTGCCAATTCAACTACTTTTTGAATTTTTTAAAAACTAAGATCAAATTAAATTTCTATGTCCATGCTCTTGAGAGTGATTTACTAGTCGCGAAGTACATATGGTGGGCACTGGAAACTTTTCTAGTTTTAAGGATCAGCTACAAATCTATGCCAGTGGGAAGTTGTGCGAGTGAATACTTTAGAGTTCTAGCCTGACTTTTTAAATCATTTTGGTGGTGGTAGTCAATTAGAAAGTCTTGGGTGACACTGAACTCCGTGCGTTACTTTAGTGTTATTACCCTAAAGTAGGGTGGAACCAGTCTTGACCATCTCTTGTCCTCTTGTCATTTTGTCCTCCCTGCTAAACAATAGTTGTGGCCTAATTGATAAAGTTCAATGTAGACCATGAAAATAAAGAAGCAGCTCTCAGACTGACTTTGTTTTATTTAGCTGATGACTTTTCCAAATGCTGCACTTGAGGCCTTGGCCTCCAGCTAGCTGTCCAAGCAGCAGTATTTACTCCCCAAATCTTGATTTTTAAAAAATTATAGCTCTGTTGTTAAGAGCCATTTGTATATTGAAAATGGGAGTTTAGCAATTCCTGTGAGCATTGGAGCCAAATGGACACAATCTAAGAGGTGACACCCCACGGGGCATCTTTCCACCAGGAGAGAGAAACAAAAATTCCAGTGTATCAAGAGAGAAGGTAACATCAGTCACAGGAGAAGGGCTGGAGAAACTGATTAGGAAAGAATAAATAGAGCATTCCTATTGGGTTCAGAGGGATGGGAAGAAGGGTCAAGGGAATGTACAGACACAAGTATCCCAAATGTCAGTCATGAATGGCTTGATAAAAATCGGTTGGAATTATTCAGTGGACAAGAATATTGGGGTCATTATTATTCGCATCATTCTTTCTTCATTTGTTTCCTGTTTCACCTTAGAGTCAAGTAGAAGATGCAAACTGGGTCTATTAGTAGATCCCTACTGGTAGTACAAATCCTTCATGAGTCACCCTTCCCTTACCTATGTAAGTCACATCCACGTAAAGTGGGTCTGAGGAACTGCTTCCCATTTCGTTTGTGGCATTTATGGTCATGACATACATTGTCCATATGGAGGTATGTTTCTTGGTCAAAATAACAGGAGTTGGGGCCACCGGTCTTGTAGTCTGGACATTCATGGATGAGTGTTTCTCTGCAACAAGTAATATATTAGGGGGTGAAAAAGAAAGTAGTGAAAGGAATTTAGATTTTTAATAATTTTCTACCTGTAGAATTCTGGGAATTGCAAATGTAAAAACTAGATTGGGGGTTGGAGCTAGTAAGGTGCTTGCTTTGCATGTGGCCAAGCTGGGTTCAGTCTCTGACAGTTCACATATGGTCCATCAAACCCTGTCAGGAATGATCTCTCAGCACTGCTTGGTGTGGCCCAAAAAGAGACGGAAAAGACAACCCCAAATGAAACAAAAAGATGAAGAACATTCTCTGATTTTCTGTTCCCCTATGCATGTCATCCTGGGAGTGAGAAGAGAATAGAATACTGATAAAAGGGTCTTTAAGTTACCTTAGGGTACCAATGACTCTATAAATCACCAACTTTTCTCTTGCAAAAGCTTTTGTGTTATATGCTCCAGTGCCAATAAATACTTAAGCTTCCAATGGTCAGAGAACCACCACAACTAAGACAGTGCCATTGGTCAACTAAAAAAGCGGGACAGGTGTCATACCGCAAAAAAAATTGATTGCCCACAGATGCTGAATGACTTTTTTTCAAAACAAGATGAAAGGGGATGAAAATAGGTACCAGTCTATTTCAGACCATACCAATTTGGCAATAGCACAAAGAGACTATGCAAGAGAATATTCCAGGTTAGAGTGGCTCATTAGGGTGCTCACATTTGGGGCTGGGGGATTCAACACAAAACGCACCATACAGGTGTGAAGGCTTCTTTGCTTTCAGTTGCCAGTTTGAGTTCCTGTAATCTGTTTAAATCCCTTTGCTGTCCCAGAAGGGATGACAGCTTTGTGTACAACAAAGTGCAGTCTCTGGGAAGTGGGCCAGCTGTAGCTACCAGTAAATGTTTTGCTTATTGGGGGAAAGAGAATTCTGATGGGATTGCCAGGAGGGGCTGGAGTGCAACAGAGTCCCACAAGGGATGGTCATCCCAAGGGATGACCTCATTGGAGTCCACAGGCAACCTTCCCTCTCTCCTGTAGGAAATGGTGAATCCCGCATCACCCCAGGAAGACCCTTTCCTTCCATGGCTTAGAGAGTTATTTATTTTCTTGGATATGAAAGAAGTCTGAAAGTTGGTGTCCCATGGATTATCAAGGATTACATGATAATCTTCTTATGTTGTGAAAGTAATGATTACTAAATTTATCAAAAGTCTGGTTCTAAGGCATAAAGTCTGCTTTTAATGCATTACATCCTAACTGCAGTGAAAGGTCTGGGCAGGGCTGCGGGAAGCTAGCTTTTTTGGATTCCAGGACCATAAGGGACACGTTACATCTAGGATGTTTCTCTAGTTTCAACACATAGAATGCCAGAGTATCATCTCTGGAAAGGCTCTGGGATGGTTTTACTAGGGCTGATCTGACATTGGAATGGGAGTGGTCACCTGTCACAGCTGTGCTGACCAGCCACACAGTTTTCACGGGTGTCTCTAGGATGGCCCCATTCTTCTTGGTGGAGTGGGTTTTAATTGGAGAAGACAATAAATGTTCTTTGCTGCTAGCTGTCTTAATTATGTTTTGACTAGGGGCTAGAGAGGGTGGGAATGAAGAGATCGGAGATTTCTAGATGTTTCTGGCCTGGGAAAGGGGTAATGCTGTGGGCGTGGGGAATGGGACTTGGTTGTCCTTCCCACTCAGGCCAGAATCTTGTTTTATGTATGTAAAGGAAAGACATTAAACTAACTATATTAAAATCTGGTTTTAATATATTAAATATATGTATGCATGAGACCATTTTTATTTCTCAACTTTTATGTTTGTTTCCTTTTGCTTTATTTTTCATTCTTTTTTGTATCTAGTGGTGCTTAGAGGTAAATCTCAGTTGAGGGGCCAGTGTAGTGCTGGGGATTGAGCCCTAGGACCCAGCACTTTGATCTAGCTCCTGGCTCTTAGCACAAGCCTTGAGGATATAAAATCCACTATCACCTAGGAAGCACCTTTCTGAGATGTGGGGTTTCACAGTGAGCTTGCAATGGAGATACTGCTGTACTACATGACTGGGTGGCAGAGACACATGTGCATGCATGCATGCGTGCACACACACACACACATACACACACACACAGAAAGCTTCTCCAGAACACTCACAGGAGAATGTGCACACGGACATTTAAGTTCTTTGTTCCTTCACCCTACATTAGTGTCAACCCAGGGAAATGTGGGCATTCTGAGAACCAGAGTTTCCTGGGTCTAGATATAAGAACATGCATGCGGGGTTTGACAGAACATTACCCTTCCTTGTGGTCAGCAGTGTAATTAGTAGGTAGTCCTCCATCTGCCCCGGGTTCCACCAGCAGGTGAAGGTTTCTTTTTCAGGAGAACGGCATTTATAGAATTTAGGTTTTCCAGGAATTGACTGTCCTAGAAAAAGCCAGAAGAAGTCACTGGAGTCAGTATTCAGGTGCATTCAACCCAGGCCTACTTTGTGAGGGACAGAAGCTGACAGAGGGAAGCAGCCTTATGAGTGCTCAGAGAGTAATTCTGGGGCGAGGCACTTTTCCCTTGGAGACTTCTGTGATGTTGGTAGATTCAGGAAGTGTGAGCTTGGTAGTGGAAGTGGTGAGAGGGGCAATAGCCGTGACTGAGAAAATGTTCTCTGGTGCTTCTCTGCTTAATGGACTCCATCTTTCTGCCATTTCCATACTCAAGCTTGGGACTGCTCTTCCTGGAATCTCCTATGCTCTCTTTTGATTGGAAGATGGCGGCTTTGCTGCTTTATTTTTGCGTTATCTTCTCCTTTCTCCCCCCTTTGACTTGACTCCATCCAGCTTTGAGACAGGATCTGCCTTCCCAGTCTAGCTACTCAGAGCTCCCGAATCATACCTCACCCCTCTCCCCATCTCAACCTCAGCATTTCATGCCCTTCCTTCTTAGGGTTTCCTTCCTCAACTTGGGTCTCTCTGTGACGAAGTAAGAAGGAACATACTTGAACTGTTTAGTTCTTCATGGACATGGTAAGAAGTGTGTGTCGGGGTGGCGGTGCGGCATTACTGGATAAGAACGGGCGGACATTATTATCCACGTGCTGTGTCACATCCTTGCTGGAACCCAGAAGGGTTGAAAGAGGTGACGTGGCAAATAAAGTGTCAAGGGGATGGAGTTTCAGTTGTCTAATACACAACTGAACTGGCCCCTATTCTCTTTCTTAGCTGCCCAGTTAAGCAGAACACGGCTGGACCCAGGAGCTTAGACCTGTCCATCCACACACAACCGGTTGATTTTCCTTTGGCCAACCTGGATGCCAGAGCATATAATTTGGGAAATCGGGAGCAAAGAGCCAAGCCTTCTGTCGCGGGTCTCCAAAACTCTGGGGAAATTTTCCTGCTCTCCTCCCAAACCCTTTTCTCATCCTGGTTTCTAGCTCAGAACTTTCAGCAGGCAACAGGTCAGAACGAACAAGCCTGGGGTAGGGAGGACCCTTCACTGGGCAAACAGACTGAAAAGAAGAATTTCATGGCACGGCACAGGGTGAAGGTGGATACTGTCCTTGGGTCCAGCCCCTGCCAACTCCCTCCCCAAGGATATGGCCAGTGCGCCCCACATTGGACCCCTCTCTCTGCCAGTGTTTGTAACTTCTCCTTCAGGGAACAAATTTTCAGGTTATTTTTCAAAGACCGAAGTGAGTTTTTGTTGCACTGGGGGAGGAATGTGTGAGGTAAAAATAAAATCTTATTAAAAAATCCCCTCCACTCTCTACTTCTATAGCTCAATAATGAGCATACTCAGAAATTGCCAATTAAAGCAATTTTCTTTATTTAAGGACTTAAAGTTGCTGGAGGGATTATACTGATTTCTGCTCTGCCTATTCTCTCTGAAAGCTTAGAGCTTTCATATTCACTGGTATTAACAGTACGTCTAAGAAAGGCAGGAGTGGAGTAAGGTTGTGAAATTATAAACAGTCATCCAATGTTCCTGCCTTACCACCCACTCTAGAGAAGACAGTCAAAATAAATGAAGTGCTTAACAACCCCTTAAAATATACAAACACAACTGCACAGATATAGACACAGGTAAATTTATATACCCATGTAGATTCCATGTCAGAAACACACAAAGCACATACAGGTCTGCTCTTCAGCAATACAATCAGTACACACAGAGAAAGCGCACGAAGTACACAGAGGGGGATAGACTGTGGTATCCACAGACAGGCATGTTCAACTAGGTACATATGGAAAAGTTAGTAATATGTACAAGCTTATACAACAGTATACATACTCAGCAATATGCAGAGATAAGAACACAAAAATTTCACTCCAGGATGTCCACTCTAGTTTACCTATGAACTTTCTTCCCCCTGAGCACACATCATCAGAGTTGGCAGGAACTGGTTCTTACCACGTAGCAGAAGTCTCTTGGAACTCTTTACAGGTTTTCTAAAACTTCCCATGCACTATTTCATTTGAGATGGGGTATACACCACCATCCTCACTTTGAAAATGTGGAAGCCCAGAGCCTTAAGGTAACCGACTTAAGGCTCCACAGCTAGATCCTGGAGGGATCTGGACTCACCCTCTGCTCTTGTCTCACAGGGCTGCTTCCTTGCACGCTACAGTGATGAGAGAAGCCAGAGCAGTGACGAGATCAGCCCGTCATCGCCTGGATTCTTTGGATTTTAATGCCCCAAACGTTGCAATATTCATAGCAGCAAAATGACACAGGCACTTTCCTTTTCTTATAACGGCACTGCAAGAAGACACTGATGGCCTCTCTCTTCCCTCCCCAAACTTCCTAGGGGAAGAGAGAGCTCAGGAGCCCTTACTTACCATTCAGAAGACTGATGTTGAGAAAAAGTAGCAAAATGAAAGCAGTGGTGGAGGCCACATTTTCCTTCATTTCGGCTCCCTTCCTCTTTCTACAGGAAATGTAGTTGAGGGTAACTGAAAGAGAAGGCACCAGGCAATTCTAAGAAATTGAATTGATCAGGCACATACACCACTTTGTTTTGGGTGTTTGCAACTGATTCTTGCTTCTTGCTTAATATGAATGACAAAAAGAGGAGGAAAGGAATGTAGGAAAATGCAACATGGTTGGATGGCTTGGCTCAGAAGCGTCGCTGCACAGAGGCTGAGAAGCATTTCACCACCAGAGGTCATCAGATGACAATGTTTGGGGCAACCTCAAGGCAGTCTGCCGTTTGTTTTGCACAACTTGCCAAAGGAAGTTGTTTGCTTTCCACCACAAAGTCACTTACCCCGTTAGGAGAAATGAATTGTGAACTGCCAGAGACCTGTCCTAAACGGGCTCTGACCCACCAGCCAAAACAAGGTCAGGTTAAATGGTCAGTAGAAACACAACCTGGCTTTGCTGATGCTGTCAAGCTAGGAGCTTCCTCTGGGGGCTCAGTCAAAGAAGGTTCTGGAAATCTTTTGGGCTATGGGCAGGCCCTCAAACCATACATGCTAGAGATTCACATCATGCCCTTCTCTCCTTCGGAAAAGTCCATAAACGAGAAGGCAAACTCCAGTAATAACTTAAATCCCCTGGGTTCAAAGTACTAAGTAAATTTTGAACTTGCAAGGGATGAGTGCTTTGGGAAATTTATTATTATTATTATTTTGACTCTTGGAACAATGTTCAAAGCCTTAGTGTGCTTTAATTTATTTTAGAAGAAAGAGTTCTTAATGACATTTGTGAAAGCTCATTGTATTCCCAACAACTCTCTGAGGACAATAGATTTGATGAACTAAGTGTAAATTCTTGGAAACACATGTTGTATAGTTTCCTTAAATTTTATGTGATTTTTTGGAGGGTTTGTTTTTTAATTCAGGGTAGGATATTTGGGGGCGAGACTCTCTCCCTTGAGACATTTGAGATGACTGAGTGCTATTTGTTGAGCCTGAGAGACCAGCCTTGGCTACTTCCTCCTGGCCAGGGGGTGATTCCCCATCAGCCAGTCAAAATGACATGACACAATTTGTGGAAGCCTTGATTCACCTGCTACTACTCCCTCGAGATGTACTTGGAAACTGAAATCTGTGATTATGGAAGGTTGGGGAAAATGTCACCATCAGGGACTCATATTGCATCAGATATATATAAAAAATTAGTATGATACTAATACCCTAGGGTTGGGCCCTAAGCAGCTAGTATTGGAGCCTGGCACTTTCCCACCTTAAAGCCCTGAGGGGTAGGGCCCAGAGGTGGGCCCTGTTTTCAGGGCAGTGGTGCTTCAGATGCTCAAGAGTTTATCACCACGTGAAAGACACCTGTGCTTGTCCAATGGGAGACGGGCAGGCAAATGATTTACATATAAGGCGAGGCAGAGTGTGCCTGGTCTTCTGACCTCTGACCACAGTAATATTACACAGTAATATGGCTGTTACCTTGCAAATGCTAAATCAGTGGCTGTTACCTTGCAAAATCAGTGATTTTTATCTGTTGTGATGGAGCAGGATGCTACGTGATTTGTGCTTGTATCCCCTCCACCCAAAAATTGTGTAAAAGGCTTAAACTGTGATTAGCAAAATAGGACTGCTTTCCAGACCCTCCACCCCCACAGTGTTGCAGATGCTTCTTCCCAAGTCCTTCCCTCTCCTTTTTGCAGGGATGAAGTCTGGCAAGATCCAGGTATCCCTCATTCATGCTGGGGTGTCACTGGCCAGGGCCCCCGACACACTAGGTCAGGCAAAACATGGATCAGGAGGGCTTGTTAGTGTGTGGAATCTACCGCAAGTGTGTGGGAGTCAGAGGTTAGGTAAGACAGAGAAGGGAACAGTGTGCTAATAATTGTTGGAAATGATAACACCAGACTAGAACTGAGCATTGAATGTAGGCAAGGGATATATATATATGTATATATATATGTATATATACATATGATATATATTATATATATATGATAATTTCTAAATGCATGTATTGCAAGCCACAATGTGCAAGAGAAGGAAGAGAGAGAGAGAGAGAGAGAGAGAGAGAGAGAGAGAGAGAGAGAGAGAGAGAGAGAGAGAGGCAAAAGTTTCTGCCATAGAGGTAGGCTGAGGGAATCAGGGGACATTGATATTGATGTTGGGAAATGTGCACTGGTGGAGGGATGGTGCTGGAACACTGTATGACTGAAACCTAATCATGAACAGCTCTGTAATTTACTTAGTGGTATAAGAAAATAAAATAATAAATCTTTGTGGGAAAGTAGGAGATACAAAAAAATTGGAGAAAAAAGAAAAGCTGCATGAAAGACACCTCCTGTGAAATTGAGTGTTATTCTTAAAAAAAACTTCCAGCTACTTTTCCAAGCAATTTTTTCCTCTACCTCACTCTCAGCCCACTGCATGCTGGGGTAACTCATTCTTAACTGCTGGCTGTATGTAATCCTCAGAACCATGTCATTCAAATCAAGTTGCTGAAATGGTTAACATCAGTATGGAACACTTATTTTGTTTTTTTTTTTAATTTTTTATTATACCACAGTGAAACATACAATTACAAAGGTGATCATAATTGGTTCTTGGTAATACAGTATACCAGCACCTATCCCTCCACCAGTGCCCCATTTCCACCACCAATGTACCCCACCCCTCCTGCCCACCCCCATGCTGCCTTAATAGCAGGTACCCCAGTTTCCTCTCTTTCTCTCTCTGTCTCTCTCTCTGTCTGCATCTCTCTGCCTCTTATTTTACACATTGTGGCTAGCCCTACAGGTATTTAGAGTTTATCACTTAAGTCTCTTTGTGTATATTCAATGGTGAGTCTTAATCTGCCATTACCATTTCCCACATTTAGTAAAACACTGGTATCTATTTATGTCGTATTAATGAATGCAGTCATTCTATATCTGTCCTTTTCCTTCTGACTAATTTCACTCAGCATGATAGTCTCCATGTCCCTCCATTTGCAGGTAAATTTCATAATGTCATCTTTTCTGACAGCCGCATAGTATCTCCATAGTGTAGATGAACCACAGTTTCTTTAGCCAGTCCTCTGGAACACTTATTTTGGACCAAGTACTGTGCTAAGAAACTTTAATAACTCACATTCCCTAGAGGCCTCACAGCATAGTAGCACAGGCTATTAGCACTCTCTTTTGGACAGATGGAAATACACAGAAGAAAACCTACAAAATTTAGGTTTGCTAAATTGTCAGTAACATACCACTGGGAGAGAGAAATCTGGCAAATCTGAGGACATCTGATTTTTTTTTTTGGTCACATCCTGATGTGCTCAGGGCTTACTCCTGGCTCTGAGCTCAGGGATCAGTCCTGGAAGCGCCTGGGGTGCCAAGGAATCCAATCTAGGTCAACTGCTTGCAGGCTACTGCCTTACCTGCTAGGCTCTCTCCCCCTGAGGACATCTAATAAGTCATCACCACTGGATTATTATTGGTGTGATCATTGCTCTTTTGTGAGGGAAGCAGTGGAGATAGCAGCAATGGATGCTGAGTGAGCACCACAGCAAGTAAGGGAGACTGAAAAGCTAGAACTGGGGCCGGGGAGGGGGCTCGGTGCCAGCTCTGCTGATGCTGAGGATTTCACGGCTCCCATGGATCCATTATCATTAGGTCCAAGGAACCTCAAAGAGTTCTTGGTCCTAGAGGTCTGGGTGATCTCAGCCTGATTGTAGGTTCAGATTTTGTAAACAGGCTGAGGAAGTTCTGAAATCTCCTTCAGATATTCCCTGTGCTTCTGGGCATTGCGTCAAACATAAATCATACCTGTTGGGTAAGCTCAGGTGCTCTCCAGCTCTGTCAAATCAGGGCTCCACGTGTTTTGCAAAAGAAACGCTTGGAATGGGGACCAGGGCGAGGGCGGGGCAGGCAGGAACAAATACCGTCATAGTTTATTCTTTCTGGTTGAGCGCTGAGCCAGGCTGAAAGAAACTTTCCTAAATAAAGTTTTCTGATAAGATTGCTTTCAGGAAGTAGTTCTGCACTGAAAAGAAATAAGTTCCTCTGCAAGTCTTGAAGATATTCCAAATTTGGTTACTAGCCACAAGGCATTTCTGAGGGTCTGAATGTGAACATACTTTCAGGGAGGTCGCTACTGTCTGACTTTTCATGATTTCCCAACTCATCCCCATCCTGTGCTCCAGCAGGGAAAACATTGTAGAGTAAGAAAATCTTTAGAGAGAAGGAATACTTATAATTCATGCCAGGTGAACTAAGTGGAACATTAACTCTAATAATACACTGGGGTTTGCCCTGACCTCTCAAGGTAACACTTTCCCTGCCCCAGATATCTAGTGGCTAGAGGATTTGGGTCGGATTTTGATTGGCTTGGGCTGGATTTATTTTTATTATTATTATTTTTAACCACCTACCTGGTTGTGCTAGGACTTACTTCTGGCTCTGCACTGAGGGACAACTCCTGGCTGGTTCGAGGGACCATATGGGATTGAATCTGGGTGAACCAGGTACAGGGCAAGTGTCCTACCCACTGTACTATCACTCTGGCCCCTAGATTTAGTTTTCCTTTCTTTTTTTTAAAAATCTCCCTTATTCTACTCCATTGAAAGCAAGATCTCCATTAAGAGCTTCCTCTTAGTCATCTAAAATAAGGCTGAAACAGCCAAGAGGGTCTACAGCTTTTGTTTTTAGTGATGACTGATAGTGGCAAATGGCTCTGAACATTTGGAGAACAAGTAGGAAAAAAGACAGTCATACGTCCTAAGCCCCAGGACATTATCTTGGCGTCCTTTTCACTAGCTCCTTGGGTGTGACTGTGGTTTGTACATGCATGACTTGGAACTAATGGGCAGGTCCCAAGGACAAGTCAGCAGCCCCCCACCCTGGGGTCACCACAGGCACCTGGCCTTTGTCCTTCCTGAGTCCTCAAAGACTCTCCCAGACTATCTTCATAGTTCTCTGGCCCCCATCATATTTCCCCCAAGTTTTTGCTAGTTTATTCGTTTTTTATTTGTTTTAAATTGAATCACTGTGGAATATAAAATAAAAAATCTAAAGCCTGGGAAGACAGGGGCCAGGAGGACTTGTCAATGGTTGGAGTCTAAGCCCATCCCATCTTACTCAAACATGCCTTCCGCAGTGCTCTGCCTCACTGTGGAGTGAACCCTCTCTTGCCTATTATTCCTGCATCTATGCTGTCCTAGTGTCTTCCTAAACACTTCTCTTCCTCACCTTGTCCTATTAAGGCAAGTCTCTTTTAGAGAAGCCTGAGAAAGAGGCAGTGAGCTCTGGCTGTCTGCTCTTCTGAGAAACAGGTGTCACTCTCTGGAAAGGGAAACTTAACGGCCACAGTTCCATGGTTTGGCCAATCCCTCTCTCTTCATGTAGGGTGGGAAAATCAGAGGTAAGGAGGCAGGGGACCTCCTGAGAATTCCAAAGAATAGAGCTGACTTCAGGGCATGGAGCTCAGTGCTTGAGTACGTGAGTTTGATTCTTGGCATCATCCACAGGCTCAAATACAATCTAAGCAGCAATGATGCTTGGGATTCTGCACACCACAACCATCTCTGGTGTCCAGCAACCAAATATGTGCACACTGGTCATCACAACAACAATGGCATGGAGAAATGAAAGGAAAAATTGAAACAAATCACTAAAAAACATAATAGAGCAGAGCCCTACATGCTTGATGGATACTATCTACACACCCTGGTCTAGCACTGATCCCAAATGCCATTAAATATTTTGTGGGGGTCAGGTGATTCTGCAGAGTAAGTATAGTCCCTGTTCTGTTGTGTCTCATATGCCACTGTTCTCCCAATGTTACCTACACTCTGATTTTTTCTTTGGTTTTAGGTCCACATCTGGCAGTCTTCAGGGATTACTCCTAGAGGGCTCATATGCAGTGCCAGGGGTTGAACCTGAGTCTGGTGCATGTAAGTCTATGCTATCACCCCAGCTCCCCACACTCAAGAGTTTTGACTCTGCTCTCATGACTCAAGAGAGGCATTGGCCTATCACCAAAGAATCCTGAGGATTGTCTAGTCTTGCAGGCTCAGTTCCTAGGGACAAATCACCCCCAATTCAAGACTAAATTTCTTTAGAGGATGTCACATATAACATGCAAAAAGTCTAAGCCTTTGTTTATGAATGATCATAAAGGGAAATACTCATGTTTCAGCCAAGTGAAGAGCTAGAACATAAATAGAATCTGGGGAACTCCCACCCCCAGCCGCGTCTTCTCAACTCTACCCACCTCTCTCAAGAGGAACCACCTGTTCTGACTCCTAACATCATGGACTAGTTGTGTTTGCTCTTGGGCTTTACAGAAATAGAATCATTCAATATGCATTTTTTTAAACGTGTGGGTGTCTGTCTTCTTTCAACTCATATTGAATATGACTCACTCTTACATAAAGTTCTACAAAGTTTATTTTCTGTTCATTTTGTTCATCTTCATTCATATTATGTGGAATGAAAGATAACAAGTTATTTATCCACTTAACTCTTGATGGACACTTGAATTGTTTTCAGTTTTTTTTTGAATTTTCTAAGACTAATCAACACTTTGATGGCAGGAAAACCCCAGACTCTCCAAGTCTCTAAGATTCCATAGTCAGTCCTCTGTTCCTAAGAGGTCAGGACACTGCCCGCACAGAAGGAAACTCAAAGTCCAGATGCCTTTCTTGTATGAAAATGCAAAAAAGCTCACAGAATGCAGACAAATTTTAAATATATTCACTCATTGTTTACAATAGCTAGAAATTTCATTAGGCACTTAGTGTTAGGTGTACCAGATTTATTTTTCACCTGGATTAGATGACCCAAGACTAAAATAACAGGGAGAGAATCCCTACACGTTCCCTCTGATTTCCAGGAGAATACCAATATTTAGTTAGGAAAATAAATGACATATTTTTATAAAGGTGGCAGAGAAGCAGGAGGGATTAGAGATTTATTAGATATTTCAGACCCAGCTCAAGAGTAAGACTGTTTTCAAGCTTGGGCACCAAATCAAAGGGCAATGACTTACCATAGAATGAATAACTGACTCAAAAGCCTTAAAGGTAAAGAGCAGAACAAGACTCTAGCTATGGGACTGAACTCTGACTACTCAAGAGAGCTGCTACTGGGAGTTAGTCTACTCTTCTGAATTTGGCAGGTGACTCCGAAAAGGTTTAAGGAGAGTATGATGAAGATGTTGAAAGCTGGTGATGTGCTAAGAAAAGATGATGTTTGTAGTTACTCCTCCATAGCATAGCACAGCACAACACACACACACACACACACACACACTCACTCACAATAAAATCCTTATCTGCCCAGAGTCCTGACAACACATTCACACGTGTGTCTATGAACTTCACAGTAGGATCCTCACATATGCAGCTGCCTTTTCTGTTTATTTTAACCCTGCTTCACCTTTTGTTGCTTCTAGAATGCTGTTTTTTTTTTTTTTTTTTTGCTTTCTGGGTCACACCCGGTGATGCTCAGGGATTACTCCTGGCTCTTCATTCAGGAATTACTCCAGCCAGTGATTGGGGGACCATATGGGATTCTGGGGATCAAACCTGGGGTTGGCTGTGTGCAAGGCAAACGCCCTACCCGCTGTGCTATTGCTCTGGCCTGAAAGCTGAATTTTGAAATATTGTTTGGAGGGAACTTTCCATGAATTACTTTTAAAAAACTGATATAAAATATTAGATACATAGATAAAAATTTGCAATACTGTAATGATAGGTTCTCACTGAACACATAATTCCAGCGCCACACCCATCACCAGTGTTCTCCTCCTCCTCCTCCAACAACACCACTTAACTCCCCCTCCACTGCACCCTCAACTCAGTTGTCATGAATGAAAGACTTCATTCATGACAACTGAGTTGTCATGAATGAACCTTTAGAGGTTCATTGCATGAGAAAATTAGTAGGTTTGTTAGAACTTCATGGCTATGTATTAGTTATTAGAAACAGTAGAGCGGCTGATAGAAGTTGTCTCTCCCTGATTCAAGATGCCTTTTCTCTAGAATCAGAAAAACCCAGAGGTAGCACCAAGGGAAAGGTATCTCAAAATTTTTGAGTGCAGGGAAGATGCCTCCAAGGGAGGGATGCTGGTTTTGAATGACAAGGAATTTGGGCAATTAACAGAAGAATAGTCACCTTTAAAACTGACAATTTGTACAGCACATGTCACCATGTACCTAATAATGGGCAGGTCACCCCCGTGAAGATTACATCTCTGCCCTGTAGTCATTTAAGAAATAAGGCTGCTGGCTTCTCCCCTGCTGCCCATACCCGTTCTACCAATTCAGCTCCCTGGGCATCTCAGCAGCATATTTGATGTGAGGACTTGTTTTCGCTCAGTCTGCTTGGCTGGAAGGCAAGAGCAGAAACTGGGTGAGTTTCAAGTCTCCTGGCCAAGGCACACTTCGGACAGATGGTGGAAAATACCCGTTGGCTTGATTTTCAGAGAACTAGTCCCTCATAAGATCATCAATCACTTCCTAGCAATTAAAACAGCCATAAATCCCACAGTACAATTTGCAGTTTATAAAGCAGCTGTACAGACATCAGTGGCTTTAGAATCAGGATTCACATGAAAGCCAATTTTTATCTATCTATCTATCTATCTATCTATCTATCTATCTATCTATCTATCTATCTATCTATCTATCTATCTATCTATCTATCTATCTATCTATCTATCTATCTATCTATATCTATCTATCTATCTATCCATCCATCCATCCATCCATCCATCCATCCATCCATCCATCCATCCATCCATCCATCCATCCATCCATCCATCCATCCATCCATCCATCCATCCATCCATCCATCCATCCATCCATCCATCCATCCATCCATCCATCTATCTATCTATCTATTACTTTTGGACCACACCCAGTGAAGCTCAGGAGTTATTCCTGGCACTGCACTCAGGAATCACTCCTGGCAGGCTTGATGGGACCATTTGGAATGCCGGGACTGACCCTGGGCTGGCTGCATGCAAGGCAAAACCCCTACCCGCTGCACTATCTCTCTGGCCCTGGCGACATCTTTAAAGTAGTAATTCCTGTGTCTTGTTCCCTAAGACACTGATGTATGGGCCCATTGGTACATGGACATTTTAACAAATCCCTTCAGATATTTCTAACATAAAGCCAGGAGTAGCAAGAAACCACCAACTGCTGGGGTATCACCTCCCTCATAGAACATCTCTGCTTTGGAGCTCCCCATGACGAGAGTAAACAGGCTCGGAGAGGTCACTGGCTTCATTTTATTCAATCTCACACAGTACAGCAGTCCAACAGACACAGCTATCTGGCATTTGGACTCATTGTCCTGTCTCAATTCACAACACCAAATACAAAATAATGGGGTTGGAAGAGAGTACAGCAGTTCGGGTGTATGCTTAGCCTGCGTCAGACTCAAGTTTGATCCCTGGCACTCTTTACTTCCCTGCATATTCCTGGGTGCAGCTATGGAGGTCCCCAAACACTGCCAGGTGTGGTCCTGGAAGACCCTGGCACTGTTGGGGTGGTGGGGGCAGGTGACCTCCCACACAGCAGGGTCCACGTAGCAGCATTTCCTCGAGACTTTGCAGTGACCCACCGACCTGGTGGTCTAAGAATGGGTGGTCTGGGAATGGGTGGGGGGCTCCTGACTTCCAGAGCACTGCTTGGAAGTTCCTTCCCCATGCCCCCGACAAACAAGCAAAATGGCAACTTTAATTCACTTGGTGAGCTACAGTTGAAAAGGATCTATTCAACCATTATCACACTTTACTCTTTTGTGAGGGGGTCTGGGCTATTGGCGTGGGGGTGGGAGCTCACACCAGGAAGTGCTCAGGGGCTTATGCTCCAGACTCTGCATTAAGGGGCTACTCCTGGAAGGGTTGAAGGGCCTTGTGTGGGAATTGAGCACAGGTTGGCTGCAGGCCAGGCAAATGCGTTACCTGCTGTGCTCTCAATTCAGTCTCCACACTTCACTCTTATGAATCCATGCGCGTGGTCAGGACAGCTATTACTGCTTTTACTGTTTCTGCTATAACCACTAATAATATTATTTTTGGATTCTGGGCCATAGCAGATGGTGCTAAAGGTTTACTCCTGGCTCTTTCTTAACTTTTGCCCTTGGGCTATCTCTCTGGCCCTGCCACTATCATTAATACTGCTGTTGCTACTACAACACTGCTCCCATTTCCAACACAAGGAAACTAAAGCTTAAAGAGGTTCAGAGCAGTAATATCAATAGCCCTGTGTGAAAAGCCTCCAGTGCTCTCAGGACCATGTGGTGATAAAAATCAGTTAGCCCTGGTAAGGCACCATCACCTGCTGTATACTGCTGGGCTTGCTCGCTTTACCCACACTGAGGGTACGTTAGTCCTGTTCTTAGGAAGGGCTTGGTGTGTCAGGAATGATGAGCACATGGTGATTCTCCTCAATGGGAGAATCATGCCAGTTCATCCGAGGGAGCATGTTTACATTGTTAGACATGCTCTAAGTATGCTGGGTTCATGTTAATGGCTTAAAGGCTTCCACAAAATGATCACTTACACCAGGGGAGTTGATAAAAGATCCAAGTCAGTGTCTTTCTTTTCCCTTTCTCCTTGAGAGCAGCCCAAACCATTACACCTAACTCTGAGGCCGAGGTTCTCACCTGTAGAGGGAGGGTGTGGATGAGCAGAAACTGCCAGACCCGCGTGATGCAGCTGCAGGCGGCTCTTCCCCACAGGAGATAGTTTGTGAGTCCACCCTCCTTCCTCCTTTCCCACTTTAGAGACGATTACTTGTTTGTCCTTTTCCACTTCTCTCCTATCTGGCCCTCTTTTTGAAAGAATATAACCAAGAAAAGGCTTCACTTTATACCACCATAAGATACACAATTACAACGATGTTCATGTTTGGGGTTTCAGTCATGCAGTGTTCCAACACTCATCCCTCCACCCGTGCCCATTTCCCCACCACCATGTCCCCTGATTCCCTCCCTCCTCCCCCAGCCTGCCTCTATGGCAGGAACTTTGCCTCTCTGTCTCTGTCTGTCTGTCTGTCTGTCTGTCTTCCTTCTCCTACACATTGTGGCTTGAAATACATACATTTAGAGGTTATCATGTGTATCCCTTTGCCTACATTCAATGCTCAGTTCTAGTCTGTTGTTACCATTTCCAATAATTGTTATATGCTGGCCCTTTTGAGGCCAGTCCATTGCTGTTAAAAGGTGGAGGCCTTGTTCTGACAGCTGACCACTGTATAAGAGGTCAATGGCGCCCCTAACATACTTAACCGTTTATTGCACTAAAAACAAAAGAAGACAAGACAAACCCCAAAACCTGTCACTTAAAGCGGTAAACTAACTCAGCCCACCTTGATTTTTGTAAGCTTACGCTCTGAGGTCCAGGATATCTGTGCTAGTGTTTTGAGTGTGTGTCTACTGTCCACAATTCAGGCTGTATCCTGGCGTACCTGACTACCTCTGCTCACAGGTTTCCATAGACGGGATGACTAGAATGCAGGCTCTGGGCTGTGAACTGACTGTTCAGCGAGAGAAGCCGAAGGAAGCTCACTGGGTCCTGCCCGTGTCCTGACTGCACTCCTGCCTTGTCGGTCACTGAGACTCTAATCTTCCATGACTAAGCTCATCACATGTGACTCTGTCCAAAGCCCAGAGCTGATGCTGTTTCTGAGGGCTGATCTGCACACCATGCCTGGTACCTGTAGGGTCCCAGGTCTATGGATGAATGTGCTTAAACCATAGACAACCATCCACATATACACTGAGCAGCCCGACTTATTTCTTTTGACCAAACTTGAATTCTTTGCACTCACTCACAACTCTCCAGCTCTTTCTGGAGGGATGGGCAGTAATCAGGTTGTAATTCCTCCCACTCTGACCCACCTCTTCTGATTCCGAGAGTCAGAGCATAAGAAAGTGTATACTATCTCCCCACTGAGCATTCTTCTGCTGTGTTTTTCTTTTAACTGAGTTAGAACTGACATTATTTTCAGTTGTACAACATAATTCCATCTTTGCTTTTGCTGCAAAAGGATCATGACAGCTAGTCATCATGCACCATATGGTCACAATTTTTTTTGTGATGAGAATATTTAAGATTTACTCTCTAGCAACTTAGAAATAAGCAATACAACATTATTAACCATAGACGCCAACTGTACATCACATCCCAAGTTTTTTTTATAAATTTGATTTCTCCCTGCATTCTTGATATCAATCAGGATTAATCTTTGTACTCCCACTGGAGGATCCACACTTTCTCATTTACTCACTGCACAGTAATTCTATTAGTTCTGTGTTTTCATATCTGACTCACTTCCCTGTCAGGCAAAATATGCTTAGGCTTGTCTGATTGTGTGTGCACACAGATGTATTAATAACAGTGCCACAAATCAACTCCATTCCTCTTTCCATACACTGTCAAATATGTGGAAAGCATAGATGGTCCCTCACACTCCCAGTCAGGAAAACATCCTGGTGACTTACAGGGGTGACCATTTCCTTCCTAAAGGAGCTCCTTTGGTAAACTCCTTGTGACGAGCAGTAGCCAAGTGGGAAGGAACGAGGAGCTCAGGTCGACCACATCAGTTTAAATTATGCCAGGGAGGGGCTGGAGTGATAGTCCAGTCGGTAGGGTGTTTGCCTTTCACATAGCTGGCCCCATGCCGGCCCGGGTTCGATCCCAGGCATCCCATATGGTCCCCCGAGCACCACCAGGAATAATTCCTGAGTGCAGAGCCAGGAGAAACCCCCTGAGCATTGCCGAGTGTGACCCAAAGAAGCAATAAATAAATAAATAAATAAATTATGCCAGGGAGAGGGTGGTCTGGCCAGGTATAAGGAAGAAGTAATTTTCCTAAGGTCACATGGAATAGCTAAATATGCCTGAACATTTATTCTGTCATTCATTCATTTATTCTTTCATTTACTCAGATATCCTCATTTCCTATAGGCCATTGTTCACATGTTACCTTATCAGCAAGGTCTTCTTAGATCATCGTCTTCAAATCGAAATCCATTTGCAGCAGGTCTTCACCTCCCTCCCTCCTTATCTGACTTTGCCCTGGATGGATATAGCACTTCCTCTGACCATGGAAACTTCCCCTATTGATTGATCTGCTGATGCCTAGCTTCCCCGCATGTAACTCAAGTTCCATGAGAGAAGAGAGGAGGACCAGTGCTTGGGTGGTGCCCTCTCACTGATCTGTGGTTTCAGAATGCTCAATTGTGTGTGTTCTGGAAGACATATTTGTCACGACTTACTGCAAGGATGACTGGCTCTTCTGGAGGTTCCTGAGCACTTTGCTCCTTAAAACCAGAGTAAAGGAGCCATGCGTGAATCCACCTGTACTGGCATCTCCCATTTCTCTTTCCTTCACAGCATTCAGAAATTTGTATCTAGGGTCCATTTGATCTAGACTGGAGTATTGTTTCTGCCACTTGCTAGAGAGGTTATCATCAGCAACTGACAGAACTCTGGGATATGATTTCTTATCTGTTAATTGTGAATAATAGTAAGACCAATTTCTCAAAGCTTTGGAAAACGTGAAATGAGGGTCTTTTTTGTCTGACATATCTCCATTTCCTCACTTCTGATCACTTCTTCCTCTTAACCTCCTAATCTGAGAACTTTCTTTAGCAGAATAAAAGTGCTGTAGAGTGGCTTGTTCTTCATAGGAAATATCGCGCTTAGGACTCCAATGAGGTGATGGGAGCAGGAGCACATTGGTTTGTAGTCTCCTGCTATTTGCTCCTTCCCAGTCACAGACTAAGCATCCTCATTCATTGTCATTACACACTATCGCAGGCTGTGTAAGAAGTGCCCATTCCACCTCAGTGCCTTTAACCAGGCCGTGCAAAAAGCTCTGGCCAATCTGAAACAAGTGGTTGTCATTTTGTTTGCTGAGTCAACTTAGCTGCCTGAAATACAATAGTAGTGTTGGACACAGGCCTTGTTTTTGTTCTCCATATGCCCTCAGTATGTTTTAACCAGGGGGCACTCCTTCAGGCTAGGCTCCAGAATGAGATGATGGTGGAAGGTAGACGAGCTGAGCCTAGTTCAATAAACCTTAGTAGGGTCACTGTTCTCCTGGTGCTGACCCACAGTCCTGTGTTAATTGAGTAAAGGTACGTGTTGTTGAAAGTCACTGAAAAAGCCCCGTTTATTCCATTGCAGACTGAACTAGTACAGGGTACTCTAGGGGAGAAAGATAGGAATTGGCAAGTTTGACTAAACTAGATTAATTTTCATGAATGGATCTGTATGTGTGTCTGTGTGTGTCTGTGTGCATTTGTGTGTATGAATATGTTGCTCATCTAAACACAGAACAACTTTCCTTTCCCATGAGAAATATCCATTCTTGTAGTTGGTAGTATAAAGTCAGTCTCACAAAATTTTCAGATAGATTTTTTTTTTGCTTTTTTGGTCACACCCAGAGATTCTCCTGGCTCTGTACTCAGGAATTACTCCCGACAGTGCTCACAGGACTGCATGGGATGCCAGGGATCAAATGCGGGTCTGCCGCATGCAGCGCAAACACCCACCTGCTGTGTTATCACTCCAGCCACTCAGAAAGATTAAAAAAAATCAAGATGCCCAGAGTAAATGTTCTCTAATATGTTTCATTTTTTGGTAGGCGGAACTAAATTCAGTGGAGATCTTGTAGGTCCCAAGAGAAACTGTTACTATTATTTATTTATTCAGGAGTTGCTTCTAAATCTCTGCTCTCAGGGATTACTCTTGTTGGTGCTGGGGTCCTGGGCATCAAACTTGGGTCAACAGGGAACAAGAAAAGCATCTTAATCCCTGTAATTTCTAACTCTATAGTTCCCTTTATTAGTATTTAGGCATTAGTTTCCAACTGTTAATCAGGGATTGGCCACAGACATTTCTTGCTGGTTTGCAAAAAAGGTTATTGCTACTTAGCAGTCTAGAATGAAGCTTATCCAGATTAGCTCTAGAAATGATCTTTCTCCTGTCTCCCTAAATCCCAGACACCTACCTTTAGGCAAGGCAAATATGTAAAGGAAAGATTAGTCATATGAAGTCATTCCCTCATGGTCACGTGAGAACCACCCGCTTCTTACTGATGTCCAGATTCTAGTTCAGGAAACAGACCTCTGTTTTCTTCCCTTTACCTTAGAATTTCCTGCCATGTAAAGTCACCATAGCTTTGTAATTAAATTTGGTCATCCCCCCCCCCCCACTGATCTGTTGTTAATTTGTTCATTCAGCTAGTTTCCAAAAATCCCACAGGAGGGATGGGATTTTCCCATATCCCTGACAGTAATACCTTACGGATTACAGTTTATTTTAATTTCTAGAAATTTAGGCTTGGAGAGTGAGGTGGGAAGTTAAAATTAGAAAGAAAAAAAATTGGTCTCCTGGAATCTCCCCGCCAGGTTACTTATAAGGAAATCACCAGCAGAAGTAAGAGAATCATGGCATTTTGCATCTAAAGAAGCAACAGATTCAATGAATTCTGATCTAAATGTCTCACTTCTATAAGGGCAACTGAGATGTGGAAAGAGGTGATGCTTTGGTCAAGTGCTTGCTGGGAGAATCAGTGCAACATGGAGGTTGGGCTCTGTGTCCATCTGAGAAAGCTGTCAATTCTAAGAAGAAATTCTCAAGACTATGTCAAAGCATTGGCCCCTTCTATTTTTTACCTTTTATTTTTTAGCCTCAGCTTGGCTTAAAGAACCAGAATAATTTCCTTGGACGAATAAAGTAAAAAAAATATTTCTGCAGCATGAAGAATCTATTGATTAACTGAAAGACTGAAATGTGGAATTGGAATTTAAGCCTCCATAAGTCTGAGAGATCATGTATATGTGCAGCACAAGCTTCTAGTATCCATCAGAATTTGTTTTTTCTTTCCTTTCAGGGAACATAGTTAAACTTTACCTTAGTCACTCTCTTGAGGTTAGATAAGTTCAAGTGACTGAGCTGTGGTCTCTGAAAGTGACTGAAATGACTTCAAATCTAGCTCTGCAGTGGCATTAGTGGTGCAGTGGTGAGCATAGAAGTCTTTCAAATCTAGCTCTGGTCTAATTATTCAGACTTTCTCATTCGTTTATTCACTCATTCATTCTTTTGCACTCTTCCTTAAAATTTATTCGGACTCAGAGGAAGACAGTATTTGAAGGGCTTTCATCTAAGGCCTTGGTACAGCCAAGAAATGGAAGGATTACATACTCCCTGCTGAAGCCACTGGACATGAGTGACCTTGGTTACAGTTCTCTTTTCTTTTTGGGGTCTCAAGGGTTATTCCTGGCAGTGCTCGGGGACCATGTGGGATGCCAGGGATTGACCCCAGTTGGCCGCATGCAAGGTGAATACCCTACTCATTATTCTATCATTCTGGCCCTGGGTATTTTTTCTGAGATGTAGAGAGGTAGGGTTTGTGAGTCAGCCTACTTGACCTGAAGAATCCAGGGATAATATATAGACTGTGAGTGCTGCTTACTTAGAGGGCAACTTCTATATTTAACTATGCAATAGGGCTTGAGTAAAACGGTATCTGACTCATTGTCACTGTGTAATCCCATCAACAAGGCCCAGAGTGATTTGTCTCAGTTCCTCTATAACGCTCAGCACCCACACACTGTCATGCTTATATATATTGACAGGGCCTCAACAACACTTATGGAATGAATGACTGAACTGTTTGATAAGAATGTGTGCAATGCTCAAAAGAGCAAGAACAACAAGTGCTGGCGTGGATGTGGGGAAAAGGGGACACTCATCCATTGTTGGTGGGAATGCTGGCTGGTACAGCCTTTCTGGAAAACAATATGGACATTCCTCCAAAGACTAGAAATTGAACTCCCATTTGACCCAGCCATACCACTCCTGGGAATCTACTCTGGGAAACCAAAAATACGCAGCGGAAACACCATCCCTACTTTTATGTTCATAGCAGCATTATTCACAACAGCCAGAATCTGGAAGCAACCAGAGTGCAAGAAAATTGATGACTGGATAAAAAGCTTTGGTACATCTACACAATGGAATACTATGCAGCTGTTAGGAAAAATGAAGTTATAAAATTTGCCTATAAATGGATGGACATGGAGAAGATTATGTTGAGCGAAATTAGCCAGAAGGAGAGAGACAGATACAGAATGACTGCATTTATTTGCATAACATAAATATATATGTACATATTATGATACCAATATCCAAGGTCAAGTGAAACATATATCAGGAGGTCTTGTCAAAGGTGGAAATTATCACAAACGTGTGGGAGTCAGAGGCTAGGTAAGACAGAAAATGGAACAGTGTGCTAACAATTGTCGAGGGTACTAATGCCAACCTAGAACTGAGCATTAAATAGAGGCAAAAGATACACATGACAACCCTTTAATGTATGTTCTGTAATCCATAGTCTGGAGGGAAAGGAAAAGAGAAAGAGAGAGAAATGGAAAGAAATAAAGAACCTGCCATGGAGGCTGGCTGGGGAGGGGGGAGGGAACCGGGGACGTTGGTGGTGGGAGATGGGCACTGGTGGCGGGATGGGTGCTGGAACACTGTATGACCAAAACCCAAATATGAACTTTTTAATTGCATATCTTTGTAATTGTAAAAATAAAAAAATAAAAAAAAGCCACTGGGAAAATAAAAGAATGTATGCAATGCATTATTCTAAATCACAGATACATGGATTTAAGCTCTACATTGCATTCTTTCAATTAATCAGTAGATCATTCTGTGGAAGGATATGTTTATAGACCTTATTTAATGTATCCAATGAAGCTAGTCTGGTTCATTAATTTATATTTGACAAATGTGTGATAGTCTCAATCATTGAGATGAGACTGCTGAATAGTTCTGAGCAGTGATAAATTTCATCTACCAAAGAAAGACAACGGTACATGACATGTAAAAATGTGATAAGTGATAATATCAAGTGCCATTTTAGAATGTCAGTCTTAAAGTGATTTCTCTGCACAGTTCTTTTTAAGTCCACCATCTCATTAGTGTATATCAACAAGTAGTGTGTCTAACTGCCAACTGGTTGCTAGGCTTCTGATATTAATGTATTTACACATGGAAGTACAGTGGGTTTATGCCAAATCTGTAGATTTGGCTATAATGATATTGACCTGGCAGACCCAATGAATTATAATCAGCTCATTGTTTTTTTTTAGCTCATTGTTTTAAAATAATAACATCATTTCTTTGCACAACAGATAATTGATGATGTGTCTTTCAGATAAACCTCTCTGGGACCCCCAAAGGGAATAAAACATATTAAGGTTAATATCCAAAAGTTTAGTCAATTTCCCCTTATCTTGGTAAACAATCTGTGGGAGATCATCCAATATATTTTTTAAATCCTTGGCCTGGCAGATGTTCTCTTGCTGTATTTCCATATTTCTCAACTCAGTTCTAGAGACAGGCATTTATTTTAATAGCCACAAGAACAATGTCATTTGGGAGAAAGGTTTGCTACTATGCTAATACCTGAATACTGTTAGCTACCAGTTTATTTACAAATCAAAATAGAAATGACTTTGGATACTTGTTATGGGTGTAAGTGGTAGAGCTGATTCATACCCTGACTTCTGGAATGTATTTATGAATATCCTTGATTGCCCAAAAGACCCCATTATAACCCTGGCTTTTTCTTTAAAGCTCTATACACGTGCCAGGCAAATAGAGAACAAGTGAGCACAGTGGTCAATATGGAGAGAACAGCAGATAATGAACCGGCCGGGAAACTCACAAAAAGGAGTTTCCATGTAGCTGGTCTGCTGAGCACTTGCAAGCCTACAGGATGAAAAAAAACCAGTCAAAACAGACTCAACAGGCAGCTCATTCTCACTCTCTACCCACCTGGAGGTCAAATTTAGTTTTTATGTAACTTCATGGGGTAACAGGAGGGAGGATTTTGTTGGTGAACAGGTTTCATGTTTTATAGCAGACAGTTGGCAGATTTCCTCATTAGGTATCTCAAACAATTCTCTTAGTTTCAACTTGAACATCTCACCTACTAAAAACTCCCATGTTTATTAAAACACACCCTATGGCAGCCTTAGCTTTCCTATTGTGTGTCTTATGAAAGTCTTTGCTTCACAAAATGTCTCCTTTTTAATGCATGAATACAGCTGCTAAAAATGAGTTATCTATTTTGTTTTAGAAGCAATATGAATTGAAACATGGGCACTTTACTGAAAACCCAGCTCAGCTCTCCACTCCTTCTCAGTTTTAGCCTTCTTTCTTCAAGAAGACTCTTGGTTCCTCCCAAAAGTGGAAGATGCTGTGCCTAAAGGGTATCCAGGACATGACCCAAATATAGGATTGATAATGAGTCCTGATTTTGGGGGCTTTCTTCCCATACTCATCAAGGTTAGAAGCTTATTGGTAGAAATAATTGCGCTTGTTAATTATTATTATCATTATACTATAATTATTTTCTTCCATATTCCCCATACTTAATACTAAAAGCTCAATGTATAAAGGATGGCTCAATAATTAGTTAAAAATAAATTGAATTTACTTATTTAAATCTATATTTAGTGTGTTAGTTGTATTTAGAGAGAAGTTTGTTAAGTCTTTTCCTTTAAAAGGTGTTACTGGGCAGAGCAATAGTACAGAGGGGAGGGCATTTGCCTTGCACGCAGCTGACCCGGGTTCGATCCTCGGCATCCCATATGGTCCCCTGAGCACCACCACAAGTAACTCCTGAGTAAAGAGCCAGGAGTAATCCCGGAGCATGGCCAGGTGCGACCCAAAAAGCCAAAAAAAAAAAAAAGATAAAATAAGGTGTTACTCACTGAATATTTACACGAGAGAGGCAATATTGCTTCCATCTTGATTGGTTTAAAAATGATGGTGAGGTTGAGAGGTGTGGTGGGCTGTGACGGGACCCTGAGACAGTGGTGGAGGGAAGTAGATACTCTGGTGGTTGGTGTGGTGTCGGAAAACTGCGTGCATGAAACCCTGTCCTTAACAGTATTGTACGTCAGTGTTTCAAATGGAAAAATAAAAGATATAATAAGCAAATATAATAGGGCTGGAGAGATAGTTCAACTGGCTGGAGCACATGGTTTGCATGTAGGAGGCCCAGATTTGTTCCTGGCATTGCAAAAACTTTCCTGAGCACTATTGAATGTGGCTTCAAAACAAAACCCAAAAGGACAAATGATTATAACGGGAACTTGTGTTTTAAAAGTACTTAAAAATTTCAAGGAGGGGATGGAGAAATAGGACAGCAGGTAGGTAGGGTGCTTGCCTTGCATGTTGCTGACCCTGATTCAATAGCCAGCACACACACACACACAGATGTGTGTATATATGTATCTGTGTATCTGTGTGTACGAGTATGTATGTAACTAATTCTATTAAAAAGTAATCTCCTCATGCAATTTATAAAAAGGAATGTCAGATAAAATCTAATATCAAATTCTAATGCTTGTCTAGACCATGGTATAGGCATACAACAAAATACTACTTAATAAGAAAATAATATACTTGTAATGATATAAAAATGGTGAAAAGGAATAAGAAAACTGAGTTCAGAACATAGATATGGCTCACCTAATTCTATTACATATTGTTTCACAGAGCAATGACTTTATGTAGGAATCTATTTTTGTGAACAGAAGAAATACTGGAAATATATAAGCACTAACTTATGAGCAGAGGTTACCCTTGTGAGGATGATTTTAAAATAAAAAATTTATACTCTTGCAACAAAATCTTATGAGCCAATCTATATAAAGTAAATTTCTTTTGTAATCAAGTGGCTGTGTGTGTGTGAAATATCCATGAAAATGTTAACAACACAAAAAACAATCCCCCTAATGATAACCTGGCACATAGTGCTATAAACACCTAGAAAAGAAGCAAAATAAATTATTTGAAGCAAAATAAATTATTTGTGTGAGGCAAATTTTTCAGTAGCTGCCAAGCTCCCTGTCAATATGTGTGTGGCGTGTGTGTTCTTGAGCAATAGAGTTGGTTCAGCTGCTCTTGATGTCCCAAAGCCTGCCCACTTGTTTTTAGAAATTCCTCCCACTTCTCTGAAATCCATCACTACATCCATTTTTGGCTTATTTCAAAGACCCAGAGGGGGAACTAGCCATTTCTTGCCATTAAGCTTCTCATAAGAGGGCCAAAGGCAATTTAATTCCATGGAAAATCCCTCTTTTTGGATCCTCAGTGAGGGGTGGGGTCATCTCAGGAGTGTTGAGTAAGTCCGTGAGGGCCTCCCTGAGAGGCGAGCACTTGTTTCACTCCCATCTCAGCCTAGCTCACGTTGGCAGGTAGCGCAAAAGGAAATGGAAGAAGACAAGAAGAGGGGGCAGTTAGGAAACAAGCAAGAGGGCCCAGATGTTCAAAGAGTGATGGAGAAGATGTGAAGTCAATGGCTCACATCTTCAAATTTCTACTTTCTGGCCAACTGCCCCTAAGTCCGAGCATCTTTGCCACCTCTTGAAACCTCTCTAAGTCCCAAAGTCCTACTTTCCTTCCTTCCTCATTTTGCCCCATCTTCTATAAGCATCTGCTCTGCCCAGTTTTGTCCTTTTCCCCCAATTGTGGTGCTTCTCAAAATCTGGGCAATGTATCCAGGAAGATAATTACTAGTGTTTTAATAGCTTATATTAAGTTACTTTTTTCTTCTTACCCATTTACTCAACATATATTTGAAGTCCTCTTTTAGTAGAAAATCACCTGTCCAATCAAAGATGTATAAGGTCGGTGCCCTTAATTAAGCTGGATCTGGGGGTAGAGCTATAAATATTCCCGATATTGTCTCATTGACTGAGAATGTGAGGTTGAAGGAAAAGCAGGATTTACCCATTTATGGCATACCTAATATAGTGATGCATCTTCCTTCCTTCCTTCCTTCCTTCCTTCCTTCCTTCCTTCCTTCCTTCCTTCCTTCCTTCCTTCCTTCCTTCCTTCCTTCCTTCCTTCCTTCCTTCCTTCCTTCCTTCCTTCCTTCCTTCCTTCCTTCCTTCCTTCCCTCCCTCCCTCCCTCCCTCCCTCCCTCCCTCCCTCCTTCCTCCCTCCTTCCTTCCTTCCTTCCTTCCTTCCCACTCCCTCCAATCACCTAACCATTCACATGTCTCTTCATGCACCCATCCACACATTCATACATACGCCCACTTTTCAAAAAATAACCACTGAGCATCTAATGAAGGACAAGGCATGAGCAAAGCCCCCAAAGACCCTTCTTGCAATTAGAATGGCAGAGAAGAAAGAATCCAGTAAACCACTTCAATGTACATGACAAAAATTGTATTGACAATTAATTCTACATGTGCCATAAAAGCTGGTAGTGGACAGATTTGACCCTCTCAGGGGGGTAGGCGCTCTTCTGGAGACATTGTTGGGATTTAGTGGAAAGTCCCTCTTCTTTCTGCTTATGGCCTTGAGAAAAGACACTACTTACTTTGGCAACCATTTTCCTCTTTTTGTATTTGCTTAAAGAGCCCATTTTTATATGCTCTCAGCTGTTCAGTCCCAGAGGACGAGGAGCTATTAGTCTAAGGTAACCATAGCAATTTCATTTCCCATTAGTTTGTGATTCTTTGAACAATGGCAAACCACTGAGGTACAGTAAAAATCTGTGGTCTGCTGGGAAAGATTTTTACCCTGGCCAAAAGGGAGAAGGGAGGAGAAACACCCTTCAGATGGGAAGAGTTTGGGTACCTGGTGATACCATGAGCTGCTAACTCTGAATTGAGCTGTATTTTCAGGGCTTCTTTGGTCGTACATGCTCATTGTTCAGTCCATATTTATGCAGGTTATTTAACTTTGGGCGGATCTCACCAAAAATTGGCATGGTCAGCTCCTTGTCCTAATTAATAAAATGGATATATCTCCAATTGCAGGGGTTTACACGTTCAGAATGGCATATACTTGACTGTGAAGTTTTTAAACATTTTTATCAAGACTAGGAACAAAGTAGTGTGTGACTAGGAGCATTGCTTTAATGGACATCTTTAAAGTATTCTTTTCATCTGGTCATTCTCTCACCATTCATTTATGTTTTTGGTTCCCTCCTGCTCCCAGTTCCTTGAATGATTACTAATTGGGTGGTAGCAGTCACCACTAGTGAAAGTCCAAATAATTGCTCTTCATGTTCATTTATTTATGTTTGTGCTCTGACAAGGAAAATGTGGAATTTGATCTGCAGTTTGGCTAAGTATCTAAATGTCTCTCATGCAGTGAGAACTTCTTTCAAATTTAAGAATATTTGGTCCCAAACTGTGGAAAGCTCTAGATGTGGACTAATCTGATCCAGTTTTTTGGATCCTTTTCCAGTAAACATAATCCTCTGGTAGATTCCAGGACCTCCTCAAGTGCAGACTTGGAGTATGGGGAGCCAGGCACATAGTGGCTTCCCATATTACGTGCACAGGAGACCAGATTCTGCAGGACTCACAGCACAGGCTGCCCTGAGTCCACTGTCTCCTTGCCAATTTCTTGTCAGTTGTCCTCCTGATGCTCTTGTCTAGCCCGCAGTGTCCCTTGCTGTGACACATGGAAGTTCCTGTGAGTCACTTGGTAGTGAGTGTCCGTGAGATTATTAGCGCTCCCTACTTGGCCTGGGATTCGGTGAGAACTCAGGCTGCAGAGTGATGGTAGGAGACTTAGGCCCGAGGGGCTGACGCTCCCGAGGGATTTCAGCAGCCATAAGCCACCCCTCACCCCTGAGAGAGGCGACAGGAGCCGCACACAGGAGGGAGGTGTCTAGAGCTGGTTTTGTCATATCCCAGTTGGACTGACTCTGCTTTGTCTCTTCCTCTTCCTGGGCTCACATGGCTCCTAACATCTGCTCTACAGCCAAAGAAGGCAAGAACCTAGTCTTCAACACTGTGCAATTGCCCTACCTGCCTGCCAGTGCTGTGCCAGTGAGAACTGGTGTTCTCAGGAAGGCGATACAATTGTTCCTTGGACCCTCTATGTCCCTTAGACTGAGTGGTGGTTCAGCTCTAGATTGGGAGGGTTCCTTTTTCCCTGCCTGCTCTTCATTGGGAATGCTAAGTGTGGGCTTTGGGATACTGAAGAGCTGGCTGGTCTATTCAGATGGATGATGGGCCAGTGACCCACTATCCTTAGGCTGCTGATGTGTATGTGTTATGGTGCTCTCAGCACCTCTCAGCTCAAGTTAGACGATGGGGTGTCTGGCTTCATAAGAAGCTGACAGAAGCCTAGGACAGATAATGAGGAAGTGGGGACCCAAATTAATCCTAATCACTCCTTTATTTGCAGGTCTGAACATAGAAAGCTTTGCAGTAAGGTAGACAGATGTATGTTTGCTCCAGGCTGGGCTTTGGCAAAGCTTACAGTGTAACTATAACTATAGTCCTCTTGCTCTTTCCTTAGGAGGTCTGTTACCTTTCATACTCTCCTTGATCATTCCCTTACGGTGGGAAGTTTCAGGATCCTTTTGCTTTCCAGAACTTGACTATGCCAGCCTCAGACTAAGGTGCTGAACAATAGTTTTCTTTGATTATGGGAATGTTCCATATCTGCTCTAGCTAATATGGTTACAGCCACCCATGCCTGGTTACTGAACATTTGGAAAGTGAGAAATGTGATAAAGGAAATCAATTCTCCATCTTATTGAATTTCAATGAATTTATATTTGAGTTGCCATGTGCAGCTGCTGGCTGGTGCACTGGTCAGCACAGATCTGGAGTGCACAGCTTCCATGATTTCAGTCTCTCCCTGAAAAATTCCAAGACTCTCTTCTTAGAGAAGGACCAACAAAAGAACCTGACAAATTCCTATTCACAAATTAAAGTTTTACCCCTCTTAGGTAAGTGAACGGGTTTTGAGCAATCTTGTGTTTCGTTCAAATCAGACTCAAGATAAGAATGCAGAGACTGGGGCCGGAGCGATAGCCCAGCGGGTAGGGCGTTTGCCTTGCACGCGACTGGCCTGTGCCTGCCCGGGTTCGATCCCCGGCATCCCATATGGTCCTCCGAAGCACTGCCAGGAGTAATTCCTGAGTGAAGAGCCAGGAGAAACCCCTGAGCATCACCGAGTGTGACCCAAAAAGCAAAAAAAAAAAAAAAAAAAAAAAAAGAATGCAGAGACTGGCATCTGAGCACGGTGAGGGAAAAGGTTATTGGCATGAAGTTTTAAGAGTCACTTCAAAGCACACTGTAGAGATGGGCACGTCTTTTCCTGTGTGCCGTTGGCTGCTTCTACCCTCTTGCAGTCTGGGGGTGGAGGAAGTGGATCCCATAGACTTAAGAATGGAAGCCTTGGGGGCCTAAAGGTAGAGAATAGAAATGGGCAGGGCCCAGAGGAATCCAAACAACTGCAAAAGAGTCCATCAGAACGGTGCTCTGTTCTACCGTTGGAGAAAGCACCAGGGAGAAGTTGGGTGTTACTATGACCATTGAGACAGTATTGAAGGCTTAATGGTTTAGCCAAAGAGCTCCGAAAGCAAACTGAAGACTATAAAAATGGACAGTGACATTTCTTGACAGAGTTGGGGACAGATACTGCTGTTTCACTCGTTATTCAAATCCCCCGTTTAGGGAGAATTTTTTCTTCTGAATTCTTTTATGAATATTGATTTCTGAATGTTCTTCCCACTCTGAAACTGAGCTGCTTTTCTGTTTCTCTTGGACGACATGAAATAGCTCTCACAGATACCCACAGGCATCAGAAACAGCCTTTCAAAGCAAACATTAGGAGGGTTTAAGGGTAGGGAATAATGGGAATAAAAGGCAAGCCTGGAGGTAAGCAAAAAAGAGCCTACACCAAACTTCACTTGTATCACTGTATCACTTGTCTTCCCATTGTTCATCGATTTGCTCAAGCGGGCACCAGTAACATCTCCACACATCCTGTCACATGCTAGTGTAGCCCAAGGGCATCTGCTCACTCCAGGAACATGAAGAGCCTCAAACCATTCCTTCAGATCATGGGAATGAGGTCTCTAATTGTTACTGGTTTTTGGCAAATACGACACGGGTATAGCCACCTAAAGCAAACATGAATCTGTCCTAGAGCAGACCTTTGGCTTTTAACAGAAAAAGAATGATTTTAAACTTGTCAAAAATAGACTGGCTAGCCTGGAGGGCAAGAATTAAGAAAAAAAGATACCCATTTTCTTTTTTTTATTCTTGGGCAACATCTGGCATTGCTCAGGGCTGACTCCTGGCTCAGTACTCAGGGATCAGTCCTAACAGGGCTGGGGGTCTGGCACTAGTAGTGGCAAAGACTGAATCCACAGCAAGCAATGCCAAGACCTGAACCCCTGTACTAAGATACCCATTTCCTTAGCCCAGCAGAATTTAGGGTGGGATGCTGTAGGTACAATTACGCACTGCGTCACCTGCTCTGTGCTCTTTGAGGAAAGGAAAAAATCATCTGTAATTAATGTTCAGAATGTATGACTAAAACCCAATTATGAACACCTCTGTAATTATGCATCGCACCATGGTATAATAAAAAAAATCAAAAAAATTAGTGTTCAGATAGTATACTTATTTAAAAACACATTGATGAAGCTAATTGGACACAAATCTCATATCTTTAGTGTAATAATGTCACCTACAAGTAAGCATATATACACATACACACAAAAGCAGTTAAACTAATGCTTTACAAGCCATTTCGGTACCATACAGTACTTTTCCCGCCCTTTTCAACTTGATGATGAGAAAGGCTACTCCTAAAATTTGGTATTCCTTATTTTCCATTTATATGAATCCATGAGACATCTGGCACATAAAGTTCAGAAAGAACAAAAGAGATCCAGAGAAGCTGATTGTCTGGCTGCTGCATTACCAAACAGTGAAACAGTTCTGGGACAAGTTATTGTGCCATAAAGCGCCCTGTTGGGCAAAACATTTTGATGATTTACAGCCTCTGCTCTGCAAGAAACACTATAAATTTCAGTCCATTTGCATAAAAAACAAAGTTCTGGCTGAGTTGAGGTAACTTAGAGCAGTGGTTCACCATGGTGTGTGTGTGTGTGTGTGTGTGTGTGTGTGTGTGTGTGTGTGTGATTTTGACCCTTCTCCCTCTCTCCCCACCTCACCCAAGACATTTGCCAATGTCTAGAAGCATTATTTTAAATGTCACTGCTAAGAGACATTTTTTTTCTCACTGGAATCTTAGGCAATGTCTGGAGATATTGTTGATGGTTCCAAGAGAGTAGTCCAGCATCATGAACTGCACAGAACAGCAGCTGCCACAGACAATGATCTGATCCTGGTGCAGAAGCTAAGGAATTCTGGAGATAGGGAAAGTGCAGGGGTTGGCACCAAAGTACAGGCACCTAAGGGTTATCATCCTTTCTCTGGTGGAAGATTAGTAGATACCCTGGAGTGATACCCTGGAGTGAACTCGGGAAATGCCGGATAATTTTGGCTAGAATTCTTTCTACCAATGATTTCATCAATTTTATACCTTCAACTTTCTCTGTGGAGAATGTACTCTCAGAGTGACACTTGTCAAGTTGGTGTCGGTAGGCAGGAGTCCCATTACATAATGCCTGTACATCTGATTTCTAGAGAGGCAATCCCTGAAACTTGGTTTCCCTATCTGTAAAATGGAGCACTAATACTTTATCACCTATTTTCAGCAGGGTTTTGCAGCTTAGAAAAATGGGATAGGGAAAGGGACTTATGTTGATAAGAAAGAAGTGTGTGTGAGTTATTTCAATTCAACTCCAAAATGGCAATGGGATATTATAGGTGGGTGGATGAGGGGGTGCAGAGTTAACCTAAATCTCCTGAGATCAAGCCAGCTCGGGCTCAGAGGACTTGGGGCCACATAATAATTCCCTTGGCAGTAGTAGGTGGAGAAGATCATTTTCCATCATAGGTGAATTTTCCATAGATGAAGTCAATGGATGTGATGCAGAAGACAGACGGGACTCAGAAAACAGTGATATGGAATTACGCAGGACTGCTTGGGAAAATAAAAGCAAACTGGACACTCCCACCCTACCCAACCCACCCCCGATTTTAAAAGTAACACAGGCAATGTCAATCAGACCTCTGGTCTTGAAAAAGTTAAAGGGAGGATAAACATCGCTCATAATTGCACCACTACAAGATTGTAGCTACCAATAATTTTGGTATTTTTTAAAATAAAATAGAGAAGGATTCTTGAAGCAGGACAGATTGGGATGGTTGGTAGAAAAGGTCTAGAGAAAAGCAGAATGATGATGCAGAGGTTGATGGATTTTGAAGGATTGTCTCTGAAAGCCAAGACCATTAAGTCCCTGTCCTTACCCAGAAGAGCTGGACAGCAGACAGAGAAGATGGCATGTAAAAGGGTCATGTGATCAAGGTCCACTTACCGTCAGGGTTCCTGTGGAAAACATCTTTAGTGTTTGCCTCCATGAATAGAAGAATTCTTTAGCTGAAAGAGGAAATGACTCATTTTAGCTCAAAGATAACAAAACAAGAGATATACCATTTCTGACTCACTTAGCAGTCCCAGCTCCACTGAAAAGATTATGCTTCAGTGACAGACAGTGACAGACAGCCTCAGTGTTTTGGAACTGGTTTCATAACAACCTTACTATGAAGTAATTTAAATACTCTGAAAGTGGTCCCTACCTTAATGCATTTGGTTTTTCATTCTTTGTTTTCTGTATATATAAAATATTATTACTTTTTGGAATTATCTAAGAGTAAGGCACAGTTGTGAGACTTTTAAACCCCTAAATATTTAATGTGTTTTCCTAAGAACAAGGTCATTTTCTTACAGAAACACAGTACAATGATAAAGAAGAAAAATTAACATTGGTATAGTAAGAACCACTGTCTAATCTACATTGTATTACTCAAATGTTGTCAATCATGCAAACTAGGATTAGATTTTCAAAATTTATTTTGAAGACATTGAATTAAACTCATTCACAAATCTTTTCTTGACCATTCCCAATTTGGGAATAACCACTTCAGTTTGAAGCTCTAGTTTGATCTCATTCTATGGTCCAGGCTTTTACATTAAGCTGTGTGCCTAGATTTTTTTTAATAACAGTTAACAATGTTTGGTGAAGAAATGATTGTTTTCTGGATGCCAGTTGTGTCAGATGTTTATATTGTCTTGTACATAACCATTAGACTTCTTAGTTTCTATTTTGTTCTCGCTAATTTATCTGCTTCTAGGTTCTGAAGCAGGCACTTTATTCTATTGCTTTTGTTTTTAAATTTAATAGAATTATTACTAAAGTAATATAATCTATAGTGTTAAATGTAGCGTTAAATGTTTATGCTTTTGGTGTACACATTTACTACAGCACCACCAAGCATACAAAGCCTTCCACCGCTGACCCTAGGTCCTTATAGTTCATTCTAATTCATCCCAACTCTCCCAACCCTTGCTTGATAACTTCAGTTCCTTTTTTTAAAAATCTCAATCCTGCTTTCAGAGTCCAAGGTTTGTTTTCCTTGGACACTGTCTATTCCCTGGATTTGTTGCTCTATGAGTGAGGTCATACTACATTTGTCCTTCTCCCTCAGACTTATTTGACACGACCGTCTCTAGTTCCATCCATGTTGTAATATGAGGAAATAATTCATCTTTTTTGGTATAAGACATTTTAAACTTTGGGAACTGACCAACCCATGGCTGTGATGTATTAAGTGATAATAACCAGTGATGTAGATAAGAGTTAGGATAAAACTAATTTCAGAACTTGAATGCAATATACATTGTAGATGTCTGCAGCTACTTGTAAAATTTTATGTTGATATATGGACAGAAATCCCTTATTTAGAGCTCAATTTTATCTTATTTACCTCTACCAGAGGGATAGAACAAACAATGCTTTCAAATAATGTTGGTTGTCTTCAAAATCTAGAATCCTAAGGATTATCCCTTGCGGAATCTAAGACTGGATATTCCCCAATCTCCATGACTCAACTGGTGGAAGAGAAAGTAAGCGCTAGGAAGCGTGGGTACTTACCAACAACCCCAAACTGATTAGAATCTCTTTATCTCTCACACTCCACTTTCTCCACATCACTGTGAGTGCCATAATGAACGGAGCCCAGACATCTTTGCAACAAAAACCTGATATGATGCGATGAGGACATCTGAGCACAAACCAACCAGTGTGTAAAACCACCAGCCCCAAGGCAGTTGGTAATGAGATGTCTGATCAATGTCACACTTATAACGCAAATGTCTGGGCCATATTTCTCAGAAGCCACCAATTTTTCCTCAGAGATCTGCAGCAGCACTGAATGGCTCATTTTAAAAACAGAACGTTCTAGAACAGATTTTAGATTCTAAGAATCATTTCGAGACGTCAAGCCCTAGTGTCATACCATGCTGTCTTTGTTCAGAACAACTGCTGCTCTCTGTCCTCTCACTAAAAGCCAGACTTTTAATCCTCCGGTGGGAAACCCTGAGAGGTCAGAAGAAGCAAGGGAAAGGTGAAGAGCAGGTGGGAAGCAGAGAAGGGGTACAGTGAGGGTGAAGAATCTGAAATGATGAGCGCCGGCGGTCAGGGATCTGGGGCGGAGCCCACAAAGGCCATCACAGACATTTTACTCACTTCTACACTTCAACAAATACTTATGGAGAGCCAGATCTTGGGCTCATTCCATTCATCTGTCTGTTTATTGATTTGGGATTTAAAAAATGTTCAGGGTTGGAGAGATAGTGCAGGTATTGAGAAAATTGTCTTGCATTCAGTGGACCCTGAATCTGTCTTCAGTACCTCATACGGTCCCTCTATGTAACACTGGAAGTAGAATCTATCTCCAGTACCTGGAGTACTAATCTATCTCCAGTACCTCATATGGTTCCTCTGAGTACTACTGGAAGTACCAAAGCAAAACAAACAAAAATATATTGAAGTTTGGATTGGTGAGAGAGTACAGGGGTTAAGGAACTTGCCAGGCACATGGCTGACCCTGGTTCAATCCCTGGTGCCACCAATAGTTCTGAGTACATTCAGGAGTGATCCCTGAACACAGAGCTAAAAGGAAGCTCTGAACACTTAAACTATAAAAACGAAACAAAAGTGGCTGGCACACCATTTGGCCTTTGTCATTCTCTGTTCCAACACATAGACCTACTCTCATTTGCTCTGATGTTCCTGGCAGAGACTCCTAGAACTCTCTTGCCTGCAGCTCTGGTCTGGATTTCACCACTAGTAAGTGACAGAGAGGAGAAAGCACTTCTGGGCATTTATTACCACTCCTCCTGTCTTGATTTTAGCACTGGTTGTATTTTCATGACCACAGCTCAAGTTGGCATCTTCTGTCCCTCGGCTCTAGCTATCAGTGGGTTCTTAGGAAAAATCCTCCCCCTCTCCCAGTTTCCCTTTATGCAAAGAGGGTGGTGACACTATCTCTGGCCACATCATTGGAAGCATTATGCTCACTACTGGGGAGGTGATAGTACTTCATTCTGTCTCTATTAGCTCCCACTTAGAGTTCTTGGCTCAATGTTGGATTTTGCACTTGAAGACGAGACGTTAGTTTCCTTAAGTGTTTAAAGTTCTGTGGTATAAAACAGAATTTAAAAATAAACTTTTTCCTCAAGCAACACAGAGTAAATATTTTTTGGCTGTGTGGGCCATATGTTCTCTTTGTAACAACTGAATAGTGTGCCAAAATATTGGTAGACAACATGAATAGACTAGGTTGTGTTCTTTTAAAAGTTGGTCCACAAAATAAATTGTGGTCTGGATTTTCTCTGCAGGTCTGACTTTTCTGACCTTTGATATAAAAGGAAAAGCGGATTCGTTCTGGGAGTGTTCAGAAGGTAGAGGTTGGATCAATGAGCAAAAATTGCAGGGAGGTAGATTTGTGCTAATTTAAGACCATTCTTTGTAGAGGAGAATTGTGTTCCCAAATAGAAGGAGCTGTTTTATACAGCTGTGGGTGTTGTTTCGTCTTTTGTTTCTTTTTCTTTCTTTGTCATTGAAAGGGTTCAACCGAGAGGTTGCATACTGTGGGGTGGTTTTCTGCAGAGCATAGAGTAATCAGGTAAGGTGGGAGGTGATAAAATCTCCAATTTCGGTTACTCAGCAGACATAGCTCACATAGTAAATCTTTTCAGCTCTATGTTTCTAAATGGAAGGGCCATATCACAGCTACCCTTGCACCTTGTTCCCTTCTGAGAACCTAGATGAGTACTTTAAATTTGGTGGGTGGGACCGATACATGTTTTGTCAACTTGGTTCTTTCAGGAAAATCTTGCTGACAGATTAATTAAACGAACTTGTCTTAGTACAGTCAGCATTATTAATCATGTTAAATTAGTTTAATTACTTCTAATAAGCTTCAACATTTGAAGATTTTTATAGAAAAATAGCGGTCAACATTTTTCAAGACCTGAGAATATGCCAGCTACTGCACTAATAGCTTTACATGCATTGTATTATTTAATTCTTCTACCAAACCCAGGAGGAAGCTGCTATTTTTAGCACCATTTTATTGAAAAAAAATTCAAGTCCAGAGAAGACTTATTGATGGGAAGTGGCAAAAAGAAAAATTGAACTGGGATCCCTTTAATACCCAACCCCTGGTCTAACCTGAACACCTTCCTGTTTATCAATCATCCATGCATTCATTCAGTATCCAACAAATACAGATTGCTTCCATAGTCTTTGCCAAGCATTAACTGAGATACTGAGAATAAAATTGTGATATACACAAAGTTCATATTCAAGAGGGTACTTAGCTTCTGGGATAAGGGATATAGTAGAAAGCGTAATAAATACACCGTCAATGAATGAGAAAACATTAAGTGGTGATTTATCACGATAAAGAGATTAAAAAGGTAATTTATATTTTTGTTCACCTCAGAACTTTGAGTTATAACAGTTATAACCCTAACTGTTGACCAAAATTCTTTCTTTTTGTTAATATTTTATTATATCACCTTGAGATATACAATTACAAAGATATTCATGTTTGGGGGTTTCAGTCACACAGTGTTCCAGCACCCATCCCTCCACCAGTGCCTAATTCCCACCACTAATGGCCCTGAATCCCTCCCCACTCTCCTAGCGTGCCTCTATGGCAGGTTCTTTATCTCTTTTCTCCCTTTTCTCTCTCTCTCTTTCTCTCTCTCTTTCTCCCTCTCTCTTTCTCTCTTCCTTCTCTTACATATTGTGGATTGTAATACATACACTTAGAGGCTATCATGTGTATCTTTTTGCCTATTGGTGGACATTAGTCTAAGTTTAGCCTTTAATTTTGTCATAAGCAGATAGGCTTAGAGACTCAGAAAAAAAAGTCTCAAGCATGTATGAACCAATATAGATATCAACTAATAATAGTTTATTATTTATAACAAACATTGTTATAAATTGTTACAAAGAGAATCTTTTTTTCCCTTCTTAAGCCGAAGAGAACAAAACTTGGGTCAAGGGATTCCTATCTAGAAGGAACAGAGTTACGGGGCAGCTAGGACTGGAAGAAACTTAAGGGAAATTACAAAATCCCAATGGATTAAGACTGAGAGAAGGAGCATGAACGCTAGGGGTCAAAGAGAGTAGAGCCAAGTGAATTGTCAGGTCTAATCCTGCTTGGGAGCTGGAGACAGAGCCCAGAAGTAAGCACAAGCCCAAGGGAGGAAGTGAAAGAATTCAGGATTTTGTTTGTGTCTTTTGGGTGCCAATTACAAGGAGTGGATGTGAGTGGCCAAGTTAGAAGCACAGAATAGGAACTGACCAAAATAAAGTCTTTTGGTTCAAGTTTCCTGCTGGTAGTTGTGATATTTTAGCTTCTCCAGAATTCCCTTTATTAGTGGATTGCAAAATGATTTTCAGATTAGTGAGTTTTTAAATCATCAGCATGTTCCAATTTAGAAAAATGGCCAGACATATATCCAAAACACAGGCTCAACAAAATTGAAAACATGAGATCTACGCTGAAACCACTGAAATTTTGTGATGTGCCTGTCAAGTTCATAGGTGGGGACAGCGTGGGGCTGGGTTGGAAAGGGGATATAGGAACACTGGTAAGAGGGAAGCAGACAGTGGTGACACATTGGTGTGGAAATATTATATGCCTAAAGCATAACTATCAAGAACTTTGTAAATCACAGCTCTTTAATAAAACATGTGAAAGAAAGGAAAAGGGCTAGAAACAGAAAAGATAACAATCGGTGAGCATGTATTGATTTCCAGGCACTGCTTTTAACACTGTAATGCATTTAATCTTTACAATTCTCATTTGAGAAGCAAATTCCCTTACAGAGAACTGGAAAATCATTAAAGGTATCTGGGAAATGGATCAGAGGTCAAAGGGTACCTGTCTTGCATGTACAAGGGCAAGAGTTTGTGGGGCCTGAGAGATAGTATAGTGGGTAGGGCGCTTGCCTTGCACATGGCTGACCTGGCCTTGTTTCCCAGCATCCCTTCTGGTCCCTTGAACCCAATCAGTGATCCCTGAGTGTGGAGCCAGGAGTAAGTCCTTGCGCATGGCCGGTATGCCTCCTTCACTTCTACCCACCACTCCATGCACCACCCCTCAAAAAGAATTTGATCCTAACACTTAGGTACTGCTGAGTATTTGTCTGGCTGGATCTTAATGCTGATCGATCATCTTATCTGGTTGGTTGAGTACTGCCCAGAGTAGTATCTGGGCTGCTTATGCACTGCTCAGAAACTCTTCAAAATTATTAAAAACAAGTTACATTTGGAGAAAACCGACAAAGTTTCATCATTAAAAATAAATGCTAGTCATTCATTCATTCCTTTGTTCATGCACACACTTCTTCTATCATCAGCCAGCAAGCCTCTTATATGTATTAGGTATTAGATTCTGCACGTTGTATATTTAGTTGTTAAGGAGAAAGGCAGTTGTAGAGGCAAGAGATTTTTCATGGGAAAGTCCACATTCTGTTTCTACCTCTCCCTCTAGATGGTCTGTGACCCCTCACATGTCGCTTTTCATCTCTGTTTTATAGAGCAGAACAAGAATCTAGGACTACCAAGTTAATGGTTAAAGAAATATAATTTCATATTATTCTGTAGCTTTATAGTACATCTCTAATGAACATGGAAATTAAACTGTTGACTCATTTTATGTTAGTAGAGCTCCACCCAGCAGAAGTGCCCATCTCACGCGGTTGCAGAGCCAGCTCACAGCCCGGCTCACGTGGTCGCAAAGCAGCCACGCAGTTCATCAATAATTGCTCGAGTTTTGAGGTGACTACTAGAGTATCCCACCCGCACGGCAGAGCCTGGCAAGCTACCCTTGTCGTGTTTGACATGCCAAATACCAATAACAATTCTAGCCCTCATTCCCATGACCTGATGGAATGGTTTGAGGCTCTTTATGTTTCTGGAGGGGGATGATGCCCTTGGGTTATCTCGCATGTGACAGGACGTATTGAGATGTTACTAGTGCCCGCTCGAGTGATCAATGATATATGGGAAGACAGTGACAGTGACAGTGAACTTTTCCTATTCTGGCCGGTTAAGCTACGATATTTTCTATGACACTTGAGAAGCAGAAAATTGTTAGGGTCAACCAAGTTTTACTATTTCCAGTGGATACCCCGCCTTCAATACATGAGTTTTTTTTTAAGTTAAATAAGAATTTTAAAGCAGTCCAGTGCTTATTGCAGAAGCATAGAAGATATAAAAGGTTCAAGAAGATAAGTAGAATGTAGAAGTAGAAGTAGGTTCAAGAAGAAAATAAGTAGAGTGTAGGATAAAAGACAGGTCAGCTGAAAGGACCTTTGCATACTATCTTTTTAAACCATTTGGAGCTATTATAATCACTGACAAAGTATATCCTATGGCAGAATTTCTTCTTATTGCTGTAGGAAATTACATAAAGTCAGATTCAAGTTCCCAAAAAAGGTCAATAAAGTTTCTTACCAGACACTCCTCTTGCCCATTACTGAACTGAACTAGTGAATGGTTTATACTATAAGGCGGAAAGGCCTGAACCCTAGAAGAAGAATCACTTTTTAATGACATGATCTAATGCTCAGAATGGTTATTCTTGTACAGGTTGAACTGTGACTTCATAAACGTAACATCCTAGGAATTGAACTGTGAACACATGAAATTACAGAGATGTTAATCATTTGGATCAGAAATGAATGGCCAGTACAAAGACTTTATAATTTTCAGATGCTGAAGGCTTACAACATAACATGGGGTCTAGAATCATTACTCCAAAGATTGGGTAGTCCTGCAATCATCTGCTAGAAAAACGCAAGGTCCTTTACGGTGAATGAGAGTTCAATACCTCAATTCATTCCTTCCCAAAAGTTTCTCCTGGAGCCTTGGCATAAAACTCACCCTGACCTTCTGGTGTTTTCCATTTCTAACCTGCTATTGTTAAATATGTGAGATGAGAACTTCTCTGGAGGCCAAAATTGAAACCAAAGTTGGAAGAACTTTAATTCTACCAGTCAATAAACTGATAAGGTTACCCTTGCCTTAGCTCAGTGCTTTTATTTTCCTCTTCCCCTATACCTGCTTTATCAGAAGCAAATAGATTACTTGGCATTCTCTGGGGTAATAATGTTAATAAAAGAAGGTATATGAAAGTTCTTTGCAACAGTGAAAGATTATCAAAGGTTATATGTTTTATTATTATTATTATTATAAGTTTTATTACTATAACCTGCCCCAAGGTCGCAATACTGGTAATTAACAGTCACATCTAAAGCAGGTGGTTTCAAATTCTTTTGGGTATGCATATAAAGGAAATAAAAATATTAATGGGTCATTTGAAAGTAACCAAAGTTCAGTTCTTGACTGACTAGTGGGAAAAAGAGTTTAAAGCTGAATTTTATTATAAACATACTAGTACGAATGGGATCAATTCTAAAGCAGAGTGTTTATTCCATTTCAGGGAACAGCTATGGGTTGAATGGAGTCCGCACAAATTGCATCACTGTTGTGTTGAACAAGGCAACCATGTACTGGAAATAGGGATAAAATGACCATCAGCAGTGGGTCTGAATACAAAAGCTTTTTCTTCTGTTAGCTCGGAGATCACAAGTGTAAATTTACCTTCACATAGAAGGTGAGGGGCATGTGCATGCTGGTATTTCTCTCCTTATAAAAAGGGTAAGTGAAAAAAAACTGCCAATAAAAATTAGATTCCAGAATTCTCAAGGGAATTGGTTTTAAAACATAATCTCGTTGATTGCAATATTAAGAACATTCTTAAAAGGCTACCTTTTTGCTTTGATTGCTAAAGTCCCATGAGGGGCTTATCAAAAGTTTCTTTAATCCACTAATACTGTAAGTGAGGAAAGAACACACTATTTTAATTAAAGTAGCTTGTTGTTATGATTGTGGTAATTTAACTCAAGAACACCTTTTCACCTAGCAATACAAGAGAATAAATATTTCCTGGTCTTAGTATCCAAGGTGCAGGGATTATTTAGGATTAGTCTCAAAATCTGTTTTACAGCATATAATCAGGAGACTGCAGAGAAAAATGTTAGAAGGAAAGCTGGTTTTAGTTTTTTCTTGTTCCTTCAGCCAATTAGGTTCTATGTAAAAGCCACTTGTCTTTAGTTCTGAGCTGCTTTGCTCTCTCTTGGGCAACACGGTCAAGGACCCTCAGCGCAGCAAATAACTGGCATGTGTGAAGGTCAGCATTTCTATTTTCCAAGCTAGTTGTTTGCTTGACTTTTAGATATTGCCTTTTTTAGGGTTAGTTAAGATCTGCACAATGGGGAAATCATGATTCTCTTTACTTTTTGTTCCCAAGGCAAAATTATTTTTTTTGACTTTACAGAAATGACTATGTCACCTTTATTTTTTCTTTATTTTTTATATAAGTATTTTATTATACCACCGTGAGATATACAATTACAAAGATGTTCACACTTGGGTTTCGGTCATACAGTGTTCCAGCACCCATCCCTCCACCAGTGCCCATCTCCCACCACCAATGTCCCCGGTTCCCTTCCCTCCCCAGCCCGCCTCCATGGCAGGTCCAAGGCAAATTTAAAAGTGCTGTTTGTGAGCAAGTGGGGATGGCAATGGGAGAATCTTTAACCATTAAGTTGGGGTCTTAAATTGAAGACTAAAAACCTGAATACAAGGATGGTGATTCCCTGTCTGATGCTCCTCTCTGCTGTGTACAGCCCAAAGTGCTCTCACAGTTTATATTAATCTGCATAAACAAATGGATCTGACTCCCCAGAGCTGGGAAGACTGAGCATCTAGCTAGATTACTGGCTTTACTTTGAGGTTCTATATGCCTATTTATCCCAATACCTTATTTCCTGGCACTTAGGTTTTTCTCCTCACAGGTTCTGGTGACATCATTTTCCAAAGATACTCAATTGCATAAAAATGTATTTTTATTAAGACAAATGTGTGTGTTATTTGGAATATATCCCAGTGTATAATATATTGACTAGCCTACTTCATTGCATATAGCATTATTTACTGGCTGTGTAAATACTTTTGAACCAGAATGAAAAGAATATAAATGTGACCTAACTACTTTCTAGTCATGTGACTATGTGGAAACTACGTATAGTTCCTCAGATTTTAGTTTCTTCTTCTGTAGCATGGAATACCTTTTTGTATCATTATGGGGATTAGTTCACAATATTTAGGAAAGAACAAATAATAAAAATATTAATGATATTAATATCAAATATTAATTGTACTTTCATTAAGTGCTAGGAATTAGGAAATAGGAACTATCATTATTTTCATTTGTTGATGAGAAGGAGAAAGAGCAAAAAAGTAATGGTCAAGCCACTGGGGACGGGGAGGGAATCAGTGGACTTGGTGGTGGAAATGTGCATGGTGGAGGGATGGGTGCTGGAACACTATGACTGAAACCTAATAATAAACAGTTTTGTAATTGTATATCTCATGGTGGTACAATAAAATAAATACAGAAAGAAAGACATGGCCAAACCAAAACCACGATGACTCCTTTCTGGCCATTACTCCTCATGTCAGGAGAGTAGGCAGTAGGGAAGTTGCCACCTAGACTAGGAACAATTTCTAAGCCTGGTGGAATTTTGTTTTTTTTAAAAAAATTTTTATTACACCATTTTTAGACATACTATGCAATATGCTCGTGCTCGAGTTTTGGTTCTATAGTGTTCCAACACCCATCCCTCCACCCGAACCCATCTCCCATCACCAATGTCCCCACCTGCCTCCCCCTCCCGCACCCCAACTACTTGGCGGGTTCTGTATATCTTTTCTCTCTTCTCTATCTCTCCCTCCCACCTACCTTTCCTACATATTGTAGAATGCAGTGCATTAAAGGACATAATTGTTTCTACTAGTTTGATGGACCCGTGGCTGCAAGCAGAATCATGACTTAGGGGCCTCATGGTCAGCATCTGGACAGCGAAAATGGCGGCTAATGTGGTGGGTGAGTCTCATCCGGCTGCTTCTGGGACCCCACCGAGGTGATGGGCCAACACCAAAAACCCATCTGTGCTCCTGAGGGCCTCATGGTCAGCTGAGCTAGGGGAGAGTCAAGTTCTAGTTCCCCCAGCTGAGTCTGAGGCTCTGCATGCTATGGCTGGTCGCCCCAAGGCAGTTCCTGGGCGGGGTTACTGGGCTCAGACAAAATGGAGAGGGAAGGGGCGACCCCAGCTCCATTTGATGAATTCCGGTGTTTCCGCTTCTGGGAGCTGCCTACCTAGGCTCAAACTCATTTTGCTCTGTTAATCTGGTCTTGAGGTCAGCGTCCTTTCCAGGTGGGCTCTAATGTGCTGCAGCATCCGGACAGCGAAAATTGCTGCTAATGTGGTAGGTGAGTCTCATCCGCTGCTTCCGGGACCCCAGAGGTGATGGGCCAAGCCTGGTGGAATTTTTCTCTGCTTCCTTAACTTCCTTTTTTTTTTTTGCCAAACCTCCATATTTTTACCTGATCCCAAAGCAGGGAAATACAGAAACCTAACACTGAACATAGAAGCTATGGAGCCTGGCCTTAGGGCAGCTCTAACATTTTTGACTGAATATTCACAGAAAAGCATGTGATACACTGAATGTGAATATTATTAAAAAGACTTCATGTACTACAAAGCAATTTCATTATAAAGGAGGAGTGAATGCTCTGAAATACAGGCCCACACTAAGATCATTGGAAGACCATATACATATATATATATATATATATATATATATATATATATATCATTACATTATTATGCTATTATCACTAGGTCATCCTGCAAACATCCAAACTTAAACAGAAATCATCTTTGCTATTAATATTAAATTCCCTTAAATTAAAGATACTAGGAATTGTTTACCATCAAGGCTAAAAGGTGTTAAACTCACATTAGAGAGACTATATCCATTTATTATTTTAAATGGTATTGGGTCTTTCATCAACTGATGAATGGAGCAATCAAAGTAGCATGTCCTTAAAGCAGAATATTACTTGGTAATAAAAGGAAGGGTGCACTGATGCATTCTATAAAATGGACCAGCTACCAAAACACCACCTTCTGTAAAATAAAAGTCACAGAAAAACCCCAAAAACACACTGCAGAATTCCATTTATATGAATTGTCCAGCAAAGGAAGAGCTATAAAGACAGAAAGTAGATTAGAGTTTACTAGAGGGTGGGGGTGAGGAAAGGAAAGGAATAGGGGGACAATAACTCCTGTGTATTAAGTTCTTTAGCGGGCATGTTTTGAAATTAGATTATGATGATGGCCACACAACTCTAAATATCCTAAGAACCACTGAGCTGGGCACTTTAAGAAGATGAAATGTACAGAATATAAATTATATCCCAGTAAATCTGTGTAAAGATGCTGTGTGTTATTGCTAAACACATACTTTTGTGTTATTGCTAAAATGGTGATACTCTTTCGTGCCTAGCGCCCTTCTCATTACTCTTCCCTCATTCACCCCTCTTATTGGCAGCTCTTCCTCACAGCAGGGATGACAGGGAAGGCATTTGTCTTCTCTCACCTGGACCTTGATAATTAACCTTGTCCTTATTTTTTAACCTGGTTGTCAAGTTTTGACTAGTAGGGAATTCAGAATTCTAGAGATCCTCTATTATTTCAGGCCAAACTTGCAAATCTGTCTCCACTACTGGCTCTTTCCTGTGTTATCTTTTTTCCCTCCTAAGAGTCTGTGGCTAAACCTTGTCCCCCACAGCAGAGGTAAGTCACAGTAGCACCTTGGTGACAATGTTGCTAAGGGATCAGAGCCAACTCTTAAGGTGAAAAAGACCGTGTCACCCTTTCCCCTTCTGGGTGATGGTGCTCGGGAGTAGACCGCCTTCATTTCAGTGTGTTCTGCACCAGGAGTCGCACTGAAATTAGCATGCCACTTGGAGAGAACTCTGAAGACCGACAACTGCCGTTGAGGCATTAAGAAACTGAGCTCTCTCCCTCATGGTTTGGGCTTGCTCTATCTGCTGCACAAACAGCCATGTCAAGAGTGAAGAATCTTGTCTTTTGCGATAGAAACTCACATCTGTCTTTTAAACATTGGGAGCTTTCTCTCTACTCACTTTCCTGCATGCTGGAACCTACCAGGTGGTGAGCCATGGTGGAACTGCGCAGTGAGGCCGAAGCCTTTCTCTACATTCCACGGCTCAGGTCCAACAAGGTTAGGGAGGATTTACACAAAGGTCAGGGATTAATTAAGATACATGAGTGAAGGTTTAACTGGCTTTAAGGCAGGAGGAGATTCAGAAATCTTGGCCAAATTTGATCCCTGTCATGATACCATGATGATGAGCTTGATCTTTTGTCCCTTTTAGTGACATTTTCCCCTTTGACCACCTATTCTTGCTCTATTCCTCCTCCTCCCCCACCCTTTTGCTTTTTAGGCTCCCCTCCTTTCCCAGTGAAGAAGGAGTTGAATTACTTTACACTTTCTGGTTATCAGAGAAGGTGATTACTGTCAAATTCCAAGTTTACAGAGTAAAATGTGGGCACAGGACTGGATTGAGCAAACACACTTTTATAGTCTCTCCTACACAGAGGATGAGAGAGGGGAGGAAAAGGGAAGAGCAAGGGGCGGAGGGGGAGAAAGGAGAGAAATACCATGAGGGAAAGGGTGGCAGGGGAAAGGGTGGAGAGAGGGAGGGGAGGGAGGTATGGAAGGAGGGAAAGACAGAGAGCAAGTGAGAGAGAGAAAGAAGAGAGGAGAAGAGGAAAAGAGGGGAGGGAGAGTAAGGGGCGGGAGGGAGGGAGAGAGAGAGAGAGAGAGAGAGAGAGAGAGAGCACTATCTGTGGCATTAGGGAATCTGCCAAGAATCCCAGTCTGATGATTTACCCTGGACAAAGCGACAAACCAAGCAAAAGCTTGGCTGCCTGCTTTGGAAGAAGGGTGAGACACGGAGCTTGCTAGACTCACAAAGGGTGCCGGTATGGTTCATTCTGACTGCACGTGCACAGTGGCAGTTCATGCAGCCTGAGAAGTACCATCCTCTTTGCTGCATACTCCTAGGCAAGTCGATTCTAGAGGTGTATATGGAAGGGCCTCTTTACCAATGCAAAAAGCTAAAAACAAATACAAACCAAAGCAAACCCAGGGAATTTGCCTGTGACGGTGGTTGGATTTGGTTTGGCTTGCTTTGGTTTGCAGCTCACCTGTCACAGAATCAGAATGCTGAGATTCAAAGCAGCTGTGAATCCTCAGCAAAGAAAGGCGTCAGGTAGAGTGGGATGCTCTGACGGGACCAGAGTGCCTCAGGTGAGCACCAGCGGGTGTCCCCAAAGTTAGCATTCCTGCCCACTGCAAGCTGGAGCTCACTTTGCTTCACAGAGCGGCCAGCATACAGTCTCTTGGTTTCCAGAAGCATGAGCCACGGGTCAGGCGTGTTTCTCAGGCCTCCAAAGACCCGGCCTTAAGCTGTTCTCTCAGTGCTGCTCGTGTTTGCTTGGAAAGGTTACCAGGCACACGCTGAAAGGGCAGTTTAGTTATACAAGAGCTTGGAATATAAACTTACTTGGAAAAATAGTTCTAGGAGATTCAATAGGTTAAGATGAGACCACAAGGTGGGTTCTTTGCAGGAGTGATGTCCTTTTCTGGTTTTTCCTTGGCTACACTTGACTGTGTTCAGGGTTAACTCCTGACTCTATTCAGGGATCACTCCTGATGGTGGTCAGAGGAACATAAGGGTGCGGGCAAGCACATTACCCACTGTACTATATCACCTCCTTGGACCCTGTAAGAGTGACATGCATAAACATAGAGGAGAGAGACGGTCCACTTGCCCCCAAGCTAGGGACAAAGTCTTGTGCTGACAGATGGAGGAGCGCGTGGCTGGGAGCCAAGTGTTGTTGGGCCCCCTTAGAAGGTAGGAAGATATGAAGGATTCTTCACAGGCCTCAGAGGAAAATGACCTTTTACTCAAGACTCAGCCCCCAGGGACTGTGAGAAAATAGGTCTGCTTTTTAAGTGACCTGGTCATGTCACTGGGTTAAGTCAGCCCTCAGGAACAAATTAGATGCTTGGATGTGAGTTAATATGTTAATCCAAACTGTCTCCATGACCAGTTTATATTTCTTTGATGAACGAATTTAAAATTTAGTAACAGTTTATATGCAAGTTCGATTCTATAGGATTTTGTCTTTACTAACGCGGATAGTAATGTCCATACCCCCTTCTGGCAAGCAATGCAAGATAGTGAGAACTTTTCGGTTCTCTTAGAGGGCTTGTTAATTTATATTTAAGGAACATTATAACCAGTGTGAGGAGCTTAGGAATGATTAAGGGAGGGAGATGGCTAAGTGATTAGAGAGCCGGAAACACTTGAGCATGTAAGCATGCAGCCATGAGATTGGTCCCTGGCATTGCCATACGTGCCAAGTACAGCCTTGACGGCTCTGCTCTCTGTGCCTGAGAGCTGTGCTATTTCCGGTCTCTGATTCCATAAGTAACTTCTGGCTGCACAGCAGCCAGATAGTTGTGAGGAGTATGATCCCTTGCAAGTACCATAACCAAGCACAAGATCACAACATTCACAAAGGAAAGAGAATCGGTGTGTGTGTGGGGGGGGGGGGGGGGACAAAGAATGATTCAGGGTAGATACAAAAATACAATGAGACAAACAGTGCCCAAAGTACTTTTGGTACTTTTCAAGCCGGGCGAGAGGGAGGAGGTTGAACAAGTACACACCCATCAATCGCTTTTATGCTTTGAGGTAGCCATTTGTAGACACTTCGCAAAAGTTGTTAAAACTTCTCAGGATTTCCATTTTCTTCAGGGAGAATTTGCTTTCAATTTACCAACCCACCCATATTTCATGGAAGGAGGAAAAGAATTAATTCAACCCCCCACCCCAGATCTTTGGCAGACTTGTGGGTGGCCTTGAACACATCTAATTTCTTTGTATCCAGAACATTAGAGATCATCATATTTCCATTTATAGACTTCTAATTTCTTTCTCTAGGACATAGAGTCTATGTTGAGAAAGACTGCCAATTTCTCAGAAGGTTATTGTGAATATATTATTTTATTTTACTATTTTTCCTGTTTCTTTTTTTTTTTGACCACCCCACCAGTGCTCAGGTTTTACTCCTGGTTCTGCAAACAGGGATTGTTCATTCTTGGTGGGATTTGGAGGATATATGGGGTCTGGGGGTCAAATCCAGGTCAGCCACATTAAAAGCAAGAACCCTGCTTGCTGTACTATACCTCTCCAGCCCCGTCCTTTGCTATTTTTTGGGTGTTTTTTTTTCTTCTTTGTTTTATTGCCTTTTAAATATCTTGTTTTTTGATTTTTTTAACCCAGTGAAACATACATTCAAGTGTTCATATTGTTCTTGGAAACAGAACCACCCCCATCCCTCCCACCAGTGCCCCATTCCCCCAAGCCCCCCCCCTGCCCCCCGCGCCTTAAAGCAGTACCCCAGTTTCCTCTCTTTCTCTCTCTCTCTCTCTGTCTCTGCATCTCTCCCTCTCACTTGGCTGCCCTGCAGGTATTTAGAGTTTATCCTTAAGTCTCTTTGTGTATATTCAATTGAGTCTTAATCTGCCATTACCATTTTTCACATTTAGTAAAACACTGTATCTATTTATGCATAATGACATCATTTTATCTTCCTTTCTTCGTGTTTTTAAAATGTAAATGCCAGACCTCATATTATTTATTTCAGCTATTTTTTTTTTTGGCCTTTTTGGGTCACACCCGGTAATGATCAGTGGTTATTCCTGGCTCTGCACTCAGGAGTTACTGCTAATGGTGTTTGGGGGCCAGAGGGATACTGGCAATGGAAACTGGGTCTGCTGTGTGCAAGGCAAATACCCTACCTGCTGTACTCACCCTGGCTCCCAGTATTTGTTTCTAAATAAATAAATGATGATTATGACTAGAGCTATAGACAACCACAGTCTTATTTTCACACCTTCCAGAATTAATAGCAATTCCTCGGTATAATCTAGTATGATTTGCTTACTTTTTGCAATTCATAATAGGAAAGAAGGAACAGGAGAGATAGTGCAGCGGTAGGACACTTGCCTTGCACATGCTGACCTGGGCTCAATCCCTGGTATGTCAGAGCACTGATAGGAGTTATTCTTAAATGCAGAGCCAGGAATAAATTCTGAGCTTTGTTGGGTATGTCCCCAAACAAACAAATTAGGAAAGAAATTAATCAGTCAATAAATTATTTTTATGCTTTATTACTTTAATTTTATCATTTTTAATTGAGGTAGTGTGGTTTAGAATAATTTTATACTATTTAATTAGTAGAAAGAAAAAATTTTTTTAAAAGGTGCAAACATATGTTTTTAATAATATAAGTACAATGCACAATTAGTAAATTTATGTGTCTCTTTAACTAGGTAACAGAATGCCCAAGTATCTGGTCAAACTTTACTCTGAGTACTTCTGAAAGCATTTTTTGCTTATATTCATTTGACCATCTAATTTTAAAAAATTTTTTTTAAAAGTATTTTATTATACCACTGTGAGGTATACAATTACAAAGATATACAATTAAAAAGTTCATATTTGGGTTTTGGTCAGACAGTGTTCCAGCACCCATCCCTCCACCAGTGCCCATCTCCCACCACCAACGTCCCCGGTTCCCTCCTCCCCAGCCCATCTCCATGGCAAGTTCTTTATTTCTTTCCCTTTCTCTCTCTTTCACTAGAAAGAAAAGTTTTATAACATAAGAATCTCCTCCTCCTCCTCCATCTCCTTCTATTACCTGTCTTTCTTATTACTGCATAAGAAGGCATTGCGGTGAACACTCAACTAACGTGACAGGTGGGGACTGAGGAGTTACATAGTATGTGAAGTCAAGCAGCACCTTAGAGTCACGGTTAATATATGCCCTGACCCCTGATCTCCATTCCATAGCTGACTGTCTTTCGGGGAAGGAGATGCCAGCCATTTTCTGTTATCTTCTCTGACCCACTAAAAGTTCAACTAACTGCATTTTAATCAGTTTTTCTGTAGAAGTAGGGACCAAACTAGTCTGCCTTTTTCTTTCTGCTAATCTGTCTTGCTTTTTGGGGGCCATGATTACATTGTGTGTCAGATTAAGCAGGGCTAAGTCTGAACCTTTCTTCACGGGAGTTTTATTCTCAAACACTTCACCAGCATTAGAGGATCTGTGAGTTAACAAAAGACACCATTGCTTGGAGCATGTAAATGTCACCCTCTCATTTTCCCAAGTCATCATGAGAATGGGCCACTAAAATAAATGTCACTTAAATAGGTCCCAGTGTCTTTTCAAACAGATTTATTAACCAAATGATACAGCTCTTTATATGTGAAAATGAAAAAGCCAGAGAGCTAAGATATAGTTGGAATTGGGTAAGAGTTCATAGTTGTGTTTGGATAAATGAAAACACCAAGTCACAAAATTTAAAATTAAACAAACATTAAAAACAACAACAATGATAATTAGCTAACCATTTCTACTGCCAGACGTGGAAAAATGAGAGTCTGGCTGCCATTTTGACGGAAATAAGCAATTCTACAGTTTGTTGTCTTATGAAAACAAATTAGAGCACAACCTCAATTGGCAGGAATTTAATTAAACTAATGGAAAGAAGGGTTTTCTGTCACATCACCGTTCTCAGGAAAAGAATACAATCATTTAAACATTGGGACTTCATTTAAACCACCTCCACCACAGAGATCCCCAAAATCTGGACCCTATTAAAATGACATGGGAATCTTACACTCCTGTGGGTCCAGAGAGATCTTTCTGGGTTGCACCCACTGACCTTGACTCAGTCCTGCACGTTACACAGCCTCCTGGGTATTACAACCTCTGCTCCTAGCACCGAACTGCTACTTCATTGGTCAAATTCTGCTGGAATAGTCACCTGTTTCCCCAGACCCTCTGAGCACCAGTTAGGAGATGGTGTTCAGAGGGTCCACTAGAAGAAAAACCAAATACTGAGTAGTGGATCCACATGCCTGCCATTCTGATTTAATGTTGTGAGACTACTAGATCCCAAAGAGTGATGAATTTCAAGAACCATTATTCTAAGGCATTTCTTGGAGTTTGTATTGTATATCACAGTCTCTCCAAGTACTTACATATAATACTGGCTTGAGGATGCATTTTTGTCTTTCCTCTAAATCTGATGACCCAAAAGAGGGACACTGATGAAGGCTACACAAATAAAAACATATAACTCACTGTGCTTTAGAGTTTTATGTTAGTCATCTTTAGAAAGTTCTATTTCATGGACTTAATTTTTTATTGTAGTTACAATAATAATGCTTATATTTCCATGGAGCTGACCTCCCAGTAAGGGGTTGGCCAGCCCCTGGCCGAGTCCAACATTGCTCCAAGGGTTTGCTCACACTTGCGGGAGAGGGGCCAGGTTGGCTAGACTTGGAGTGGGGATTTGGGCTCCTCCGTCCTTTCCTCCACCTCCATGCCAGCTACCCTGGAAGAGAGACCAACGCCAGACCCACAGCTCTGTCGGCACGCGGCTGCTGCGTGACTGTCTTAGATAGTACTAGATTTTAGGATCAGGTCCTTTCCAGCATCTTTCACATTTATACACTATATACAGTTCTAGGCAGATTCTAGCTGATACTCATCATTCCAATAAGCCTAGCAAGAAGCCAGAGCATCCCACACATCATGAGGTCAGTCATTCTCAACATCCAGACTCCAAAGTTCCTCAAAGCTCCACCCAAGGAAAAACCTGATCTTTCCCTTTCAGTTTCATCAGTAAATGCTCGAGATGAGAGCCTTCTACTGAGAGTATACCACCTACATGGCAGAGCCTGGCAAACTACCCGTGTTTTATTTGATATGCCAAAACCCAGTAACAATTATGGACCTCATTCCCATACCTGAAGGAATGGTTTGAGGCTCTTCCTGTCTCTGGAGCAAGCAGATGCCCTTGGGCTACACTTGCTTGCACAGGACATATGGAGATGTTACTGGTGCCCACTTGAGCAAATCAATGAACAACGGGAAGACAAGTGATACAAATGATACTTCTGATAAAGAATATTACCATACATCCACTACCACCAAAGTACCAAAGAACCTCCAGCACTGTCCTTGTCACTTCTAATCCTCCTGTTCCTCCTCACCCTTCCCCTACCTTCTCTCCAGTCCAGTGCTCTCCTCTCACCCGATATCTCACAGTCTGGAAGAAAAAGATGCAACTGTGATGGGAACTGATTTGATTACATTAAGGTAAGGGGTTCCTATTATTTCTATTCAATGTAATATATGAAGAAAAAGTCTTTTGAATCTCTATTATATTTGAACCTTCTTTTTTTAAACTACAAATACTTCTCTCTCTTTGTTTTAAGTTTATAATAATCCCTTTGAATCATCCTAAGAGATTGAAACAACCTCCAACGACCATAGCATCTTCCAGTTTTATTATCCATTGTGCTGTGGCATTTAGGATTATAGTGTCTGTTCGAAGATGTCACTCATTCCTGAGGAAACAGTAGAGGAAATAGCTTGAAGAGGTTTTTGTCTCGTTTACCCATTCTCAGATCATAATATGAATAATTCAGTACCATTCAGCAAAGTGATCATTTGCTCCACATGAATGTCACATTTTTGGGGGCTGGAAAGGGTGCTTACAAAATGGAATACTCTTCTGGAAGGATTACAGCCAAACTATGTGGAGGGTGGGGATGAAAATGATGTGCCGTGATCACAGTACCAAGCAAAAAATTATGCGTGTTGCCATCATTTAACGGATGTGTGTCTTCTGGAGGCCACCAGTTATAATTTGCTCTGAGTAGTCAGGGTTTTAAACCTGTTTAAATGTTTTGATTATGACATTGAGAAAACCTTCAGTAAATCATGGATTACTGATATCCCTTTCTTTTTTTACATATATCAACCCTCATTTGGTTTGGGAAATCTGAAGGAGTCATAAAAATCAATTTGTCTATACACTATGAAGGTGGGAAGGCAGAGGCTGTGCAAAGTTTATTTGTCCAATATTTCATAGTCAGTTATCAGTAGAGTGAGTCTTGATCGTTTATCTTACTATATTTCTTTGGGGGGGTGTGGGGGGGGGGATCTTCCTGCGGTGCTCAGGAGGTAGTGGCTTTACCATCAGTTTTTTAAAAAATATTTTATTATACCACCGTGAGATATACAATTACAAAGATGTTCATGTTTGGGTTTTGGTCATACAGTGTTCCAGCACCCATCCCTCCACCAGTGCCCATTTCCCACACTATGTCCCCAATTTCCTCCCCCTCCCCTAGCCTGCCTCTATAGACAGAAAGACAGAGAGAGAAAGAGAGATAGAAAGATAGAAAGAGATAGAGAATCTGCCATCAGTTTTTGACTAATCTGTTTAATGGTTCAGTGCAAGTGCGTGAGCAGCATAGACCCACAGTGGTTGGCAGACCTGGGCTTCCATGGCTGTGCTGGAGGAACACAGGACTGCACCTGGAGAAGTTTGGGGACCTCCAGGGCCCAGCCATGCTCAGGAGACTATGTGGTGCTGGAAATTAAATCTGTGTCAGGCTTTTATGGGTTATTACTGCTGTCCTATCTCTTGGCCTTCTCTTGCTACTTTGAAACACAATAGCTCTCATGTATGTTTAAAGACTATATTAATTTCAAGGGCAGGGGGAGTAATAATCTCCAGTAGGTACACAAATGTATGCTGAAAAATGTTAGTAATTCAACAAAATATTAGTGATAAAGCTATTGGTTAACTTAATTCCCAGTCTTTGCTTGCACACTCTAAGTTAAATAAGTTTTATGATCTAAACAGTCTTTTAGGGAGCCTTCTTAAAGGACGTCTCCCCTACATTCCCATCACTTAGTTGGGTGCTCTGCGGTACACTATCATTCTGCACTTTGTTCCTTATACTACATCGCATGTTCATTTTCTCTTTACTCATGCCTGTCCCACAGGCAAAGATCAGTTTTCTCATGTGTGATTAGGTATTCACGTCTCAGAATATTGTAGTTACTAAGTAACTACCACAACTTATACTCAGACTTAGAGAAAGTGATAATTCTCTACTATTCAGTGTTTACATTGAATGTATAAGTGTTTCAGTACATGCAACTTTCAGAAGCTTAACCAACTTGGAAGAATCTCCTTATAAGTGAATAGATTAACACAAAAAGATGCAGAAACAAAGACATTTGACTTTATAAAGAAGGTTTAGTATATATACTCAATGGAATACTCAACTACTATTAAAAAAGATAAAATTATATGATCTTGGACAAAATGAACAGAATTTGAGGTGACTGTATTAAAGAAAATAAGTAACTGAAGCAAACTGATTCCGAAAACAAAATTAAGTCCTAGATGTAGTAAAAACTAGTTGTGCTCACTGTGGAGGAAAGGCGGTGAGGAGGAACAAGCTGGATTGGTCCTTCTCGTGGTTGGGAGGTATGTGCCTTGAATCATACACACATACAGAGATGCTAAGCTATACCACTTAAATTCCATATTAAATGTATACCTATGTTCATTGTAGCACTTGAAGGTTCAATAGCCAGGATATGGAAATAATGTAAGTGTCCAACTGTGGATAAATGATCAAGAACTTGTGTTATATATACACAGCGGAATACTATATGTTGCTTTTCTAACCATATATATTTATATCCCACACGTGAGAAAGATCATTCTGTATCTATCCCTTTTTTCTGACTTACTTCATTCAAAATGCTACCCCTGTAGCTGCAAACTTCTTCCTTCCTTCCTCCTCCCTCCTCTCCTCCCTCCTCCCTCCCTCCCTCCCTCCCTCCCTCCCTCCCTCCCTCCCTCCCTCCCTCCCTCCCTCTCCTTCCTTCCTTCCTTCCTTCCTTCCTTCCTTCCTTCCTTCCTTCCTTCCGCTTCCTTCCTTCCTTCCTTCCTCCCTCCCTCCCTCCCTCCCTCTCTCTTCCCTCCCTCCCTCCCTCTCTTCATCCCATCCTCCTTTCCTCTTTTTCTCCTTCTCTTCCTCATACTTCTTTTCCCCATTTTTCAGTTCTGGGAATCAAACCCAGTGCATCACAAATGTAACTCAAGCAAGTGCTATACTGCAGGGTTACTTCCCGCCAGGCAAACTAAAGAACCAGTCAGCAATTATTTTCAATTTAGTATGCTAAGCGGACTTTACTGCAGTTGTAAAAACTCTGAGCCAGAATGTGAAAGCACCTATCCACAATACGTAAAAGAATGGTAAACTTTGTTCCAAACTGTCTTTACAAAAAACAGGACAAAATTTTAATCTACAAAAACAGATGGTAGGTGGGATTTGCCAAATCCGACTTAGATAATTGTATAATTGAGTTTGACTAGACAGAACTATCATTTGAATACAATAGGTAAATATTGTTTTCTGCCTAAAAGTTTTTTTTCATCTTTATTTGCATGACTGGCTCTTCTTGATCACCCTGTGTGAATTAACCCAACACGCAAACTCACATGTGCACACACGTGTGTATTACTTAGTATCTCATATCAGAACCTGTTGATATGTTTTGGTTTACATTTTAGCATAGAGTATATTTCTCTGTTTTTACCAGTGTTTTAAGATAGTAGACTTAAGTCTGCTATCTTAAATAGTGATTGGTATAGTTGCTTTCACTGTCTTCTTAATAGAATGTAGACAAGAGGATGGCAGCCTCTTTATTTTTTTTTTGTTTTAATTTTTTTATTATACCACAGTGCAACATACAGTTACAAAGGTGTTGATAATTGGTTCTTGGTAATACAGTATTCCAGCACCCATCCCTCCAGTGCCCAATCCCCACCACCAGTATACCCACACCCCCTCCTGCCCACCCCCAGGCTGCCTCAATAGCAGGTACCCCCTTTTCCTCTCTCTTTCTCTCTCTCTCTGTCTCTGCATCTCTCTCCCCCTTCTTTTACACATTGAGACTAGCCCTGCAGACATTTAGGGTTTATCATGTAAGTCTCTTTGTGTATATTCAATGGTGAGTTCTAGTCTGACATTACCATTTCCCACACTCAGTAAAACACTGGTATATATTTATATCCCATTAATGAATGCAGCCATTCTATATCTGTCTCTTTAACTGCATATGTCTGATCTCAACAGAAGTAGGTTATTAAGTATTTCTAAAATGAAAGAGTAACTAGGCACAAAGCACTAAACCGGCATTTAAAATGCATATCACTAGTCTCAGTCAAACACATTAATGCAGTCACTGATTGACATGAAAACTGATATATACCTCTACTTTCAATTGCTGTCAATAAAAGTGGCTTTCTTTCTGAAGTTCAAGGACTCAATCATACTCTTCTTCCAGTTACCGGTTTACTTAAACTGTTGACTGAAATCAAGTGAACAGGATAATGTCACCATTCTTTCATTCATTATGAACTCATTTATATTTAGTATAAATATAGTATAAATAAATAAGCCAGTTTTATATTCTGTTCAGTTTCTATATAATGCCACCAATAGTTTTGAAAAAAAGGACTTTAAATGAAAAGCTTCCATGTCTTTTCCCTTTTATGCAGAAGGTTTAGCATAGTAGCTGACATTCAATAGGTGCTTAGCAGAGATATCTAAATTAGTCTAGAATATTCTATTGCAAAATTATCAGCAGAAAAGTCTGCTATCTTAAAACACTGGTAAGAACAGAGAAATATACTCTATGCTAAAATGTAAACCAAAATTGCTTGAAATTCGATATTATATTCTTTCTGCTCTCACTTCTCTGGTGCCTGCACAACACATATAGTGTATTTCTCTCTGGTGAGACCAGAAGGAATATAATATCAAATTTGAAGTAATTTTGGCTTAGATTTTAGCAGCATTTACAAAAGAGAGTTCTAAAATAATAATTAATAGAAGAGCACTGGGAACACTGTGTCTCTCAAATTACCATATGCATATTATTTATCAGCATGACAAGGTAAGTAATGAAATACTAGAATAGTGCTCAACACCTTTGTATCTGTGATAAAATATAGCACTTCCAAATAACTAAGGAATAAATATGAAAGATTATAGAAAGCTAGCTTTCAAATGAGACTGAGCCAGCAGGCATAGAAAATTTATTTTATAAACATTATGCTGGTAACAGAGCAGAGGCGCTCTCAGTACAGACATTTCTTTTCTTTTTGACACTCCGATGGTATTAAGGATGGTTTAATAAAACAAAACAAACAACAAGAGAAATGTTCTCTAGAAACTTTCCTCAGTTTGATAGAATCAGGGCAAGAGAAAGGGATTGCACTTAATTTATTTACGGCATACCAAATGAGCCCCCTTTACTGGTTAAAGGAAGAAATTCTCACATGGAAAACTCTTGGAATCATGATTGGGTGAATTTCGGGTTTGTCTTTTTCTAGCAAAAAATTCATCCCAGAAGAGTTTCTTTCTGATATGCCTAGCTAGAGGCTTAAGACAAAATTCCTATTATAATAAGAGGAATTTGATTTGGGGGGGTTTGGGTATCCATTTATAGTATATAGTGATATATTTATATTTTAACTTTAATTCTTCAAGTTTATGTGCTCCTTGGAAAACTTTTCTCTCACAAATGTACCTTTTTTGTGGAGGGTTGTAGATTTTGGCTACAGTCAGCACTACACAGGGCGTACTTCTGGTTTGGGCTCAGGGATCACTCTTAGTGGAGCTTGGAGAAATATATAGTGCTAGGGATCAAACCCAGGTCAGCTGTGTGCAAGGAAAGCAGTCTACTCACTATTCTATCTCTCGGGCCCCCACAAATTGATCATAATAATGAATATTTTGTATGCATTATAAAATATCTGGAAACATTTTATAAAAGATCTGGAAATATTTTATTCCTTGATAATTTTTCCTTTCCTTAATTATCAAACTAAGTAAAATTGCCTTGCTTGCTTTTTTTAAAATAAAAATACTTGTATGAAAATTTCCATCAGTTCATCCATGGATCTACTGTACTTTGTACACACGTCTATTATTCGTTATAGCAACTTAAAAAAGAGATGTGCTTGCCTTGTCCATATTATCACCCATTTTGAAGACACAGGTCTTACTTTCCTTTGCATCACAAGGTTTTCTGCAAATGTTTTCTAATTGAATGAAATAATAAATAAAAGCTTAGTGCTACAAGAAAAATTCATTTCTTTTTACTTAAAAACATCTTTAAAACTGTGGTACATCCAAAGAAAACTACAAGACACTGCTCCAAGAAATAAAAGAGGACATTAGGAGATGGAAACACATTCCCTGCTCATGGAAGGGGAGAATCAACATTGTCAAAATGGTAATACTCCCTGGAGTATTGTACAGATTCAATGCAGTCCCTATAAGGATACCTATTACATTCTCCAAAGATATTGACCAAACACTCTTGAAATTTGTATGGAACAATAAACCCCCCAAGGATAGCTAAAACAATCCTTGGAAAAAAGAAGATGGGAGGCATCACCTTTCCCAACTTCAAACTGTACTACAAGGCAGTAGTAATTAAACCATCATGGTATTGGAATAAATACAGACCTGTAGACCTATGGAATAGAATTGAGTATCCTGACACCCAACCTCAAACACATGATCATTTAATCTTTTGATAAAGGTGCAAAGAGTCTGAAATGGAGCAAGGAAAGCCTCTTCAACAAGTGGTGTTGGGAAAACTGGGCAGCGACATGTAAAAAAATGAATTTGGGCCTGTGTCTAACACCATGCACAAAAATCAGATCAAAATGGATTAAAGATCTCAATATCAGATTTGAATCCATAAAATACATTGAAGAAAATATAGGAAAACCCTCCACGACATTGAAGCTAAATGCATCTTCAAAGGTGAAACACCACTAACAAAGCAACTAGGAAGAAAAGATAAATATATGGGACTACATGAAACTAAAAAGCTTCTGCACCTCAAAAGAAACAGTGACCAAGATACAAAGACAATCCACAGAATGGGAAAGAATATTCACCCAATACACAGCTGATAAGGGGTTAATATCCAGGATATATCAGGCACTGGTAGAACTTTACAAGAAGAAAACAAACAACTCCATCAAAAAATGGGGAGAAGAAATGAACAGAAACTTCAACAAGGAAGAAATTCGAATGGCCAAAAGACATATGAAAAATGCTCATCATCATTAATCATCAGAGAGATGCAAATCAAAACAACAATGAGATATCATTTTATACCACAGAGACTGGCAAAAGAGCAAAAAACAAGTGCTGGCGTGGATGAGGGGAAAAGGGGACTCTCATCCATTGTTGGTGGGAATGTCGACTGGTACAGCCTTTCTGGAAAACAATATGGACATTCCTCTAAAGACTAGAAATTGAGCTCCCATTTGACCCAGCCATACCACTCCTGGGGATATATCCTGGGAAGCCAAAAACACACAGAGGAAACACCATCTGCACTTTTATTTTCAAAGCTGCGCTATTCACAATAGCCAGAATCTGGAAACAACCAGTGTGCCCGAGAACTGATGACTGGATAAAGAAACTTTGGCACATCTATACAATGGAATACTATGCAGTTGTTAGGAAAAGTGAGTTATGAAATTTGCCTATAAAATAGATGGATATGGAAAGGATCATGTTGAGTGAAATTAGCCAGAAGGAAAAAGACAGATAAAGAATGACTGCATTCATTTGCATGACATAAATATATATATGTACATATTATGCTACCAATATCCAAGGTCAAGTGAAACATGTATCAGGAGGTCTTGTCAAAGGTGGAAATTATCACAAATGTGTGGGAGTCAAAGGCTAGGTAAGACAGAAATTGGAACAGTGTGCTAATAATTGTCGAAAGTGCCAATACCATCCAAGAACTGAGCATTAAATACAAGCAAAAGATATACTTGACAACCTCTTAATGTATGTATTGTAATCCACAATGTGGAAGGGAAGGAAAAGAGAAAGAGAGAGAAAGGAAGAGAAAGAGATAAAGGACCTGCCACAGAGGCAGGCTAGGGGGAGTGGGGAAGGAATCGGGGACTGTGTTGGTGGGAAATGGGCACTGGTGGAGGGATGGGTGCTGGAACACTATATGACTGAAACCCAAATATGAACATCTTTGTAGTTGTATATCTTATGGTGGTGTAATAACTATAAAATAAAATTCCCAGGCACTGCCAAGTGCCATCTGGAGGCAAAAAGTAAAAAAAAAATTATAAAATGGCATAAAATGTAAGGAATAATAGTCTTTTTTAATCAATGACCAAAATACATTTTTTGGTTTATTTTTGTTTGGGGGGCCACACCCAGCAGTGCTCAGGACTTACTCCTGGCTCTGTGCTCAGTGATCAGTCCTGGTCAACTTAGAAGACCATATGGGATGTTGGGGATGTGACCATGATTGGTCGTGTTCACGGCAAGTGACCTAATTGCTGTACTACTGCTCTGGTCCCATCAATGAGTAAGACAATAAAAATTGAGAGGCAACAAAATATCTCTATAGCATGCTCATGGAGCTTTTTAAAAAGCAAAATTTGAAACACCCTGTTAAATACTTTAAGGGCACAACACAGTGTTATTGACTGTTGGTACCATGATACACAACAGATCGTTAAAGCATATTCATATTGCTTGAGTGAAACTTTATACCTGATTGTATCACCCAAGATAGATGGTCGGCAGCTATACCACCTTCGCTTCGCTGATAACATTGTTCTAATAACACCAAACATTAGCCAAGCGGCACAAATGCTGGCTGACTTTGACCGAGAATGTGGAAAGATAGGTCTACAGCTGAACCTCAACAAAACTATGTTCATGAAGAATGAACTAGTTCCAGAGGCCCCATTCACTCTCAATGGAACAAACATCTCTGAATGCAGCAGTTATGTGTACCTAGGTCGAGAAATCAACATGATGAACGACCTAAAACCTGAGCTGCGCAGGAGGAAGAGAGCAGCATGGAATGCCTTCAAAGGCATCCAAGAAATAGCTAAAAGGACAAAGAACCTCCGGCTCCGGTCACATCTCTTTGACTCCACTGTTCTCCCTGCATTAACATAAGCCTCAGAGACCTGGGCCCTATGAAAGCAGGATGAGAATGCTTTTCGGGTCTCCCAGAGAGGAATCGAAAGAGCTATGCTTGGAATATCACACCTCACTCAAGTGAGAGAAGGAATCCGGAGTTCTGACCTCCGTCGCTATTCCAGAATCAGGGATGCTGTCTCGTTTGCCAAGGCATCGAAAATCAGATGGGCTGGACATGTAATGCGATTTGGAGACAGCCGCTGGACTAGAGCCATTACTGACTGGATCCCACGGGATGTCAAAAGATCACGTGGCCGCCCACCTACACGATGGTCAGACTTCCTTGTGAAGACCCTGAAGGAACGGTTTGAGGCTCTTCATATTCCTGAATCAACCAGATGCCATTGGGCTACATTGGCACGTGATAGGGTCCAATGGAAATGTTACTGGTGCCCGCTCGAGCAAATCGATGAATAATGAGATTCAAGTGATCAAGTATTACCCAATTCCCCTTCTCCTAGTTCCTGCCAATGATTGTTCTAATTTCTGATTCAGTGAATCTGACTCTATTAGATAGTTCATGTCAGTGGAATCATGCAGTATTTGGTTTTTTGTGACTAGCTTACTTAACTTAGCATCATGTCTTAAATTTCATCAATATTGTCATTTTATTGTGTGTATATACCACATTTTTATTGAATCATCTGTTTATGAACATTTGGTTTCCACATTTTGGTTATTGTCAATAACACTGCAATGAATATGGAAGTGCTGGTGTCTCTTCTAGATCATGATTTAAGTTCTTAGAGATTAATACCTAATAACTACCAGATTATATGATAGATTTTTATTCATTTTTGAGGACTCTGCACTATTTTCCATAGTGGATGTATTATTTTGCATTCCTATCAAAAGCATGTAAGGGTACCATTTTTCTTCGTATTAGACAATACTTGTCTTTGTTTTCTTTTTGGTAATCACCATGCTGGAAGGTGAAAAACGATATTGTAGCTTTGATTCACATCTCCCTGGTGAATAATAACATGTTTTTTCCATCTACATTTTTGTCTTTATCAAAGAACTGTCAGTTCAAACAACTAACCCATTTAAAAAATCTGGTTATAAGTGTTTTTTGTTCATTTTCTATTGATTTTTTGGCATTTTTTCTAAATTTGGAAAATCTAACTCCTTACATGGCAAAATATTTGCTTGCTAATATTTTCTACCATCTCATAGGTTTCTCTTTCTCTATGCTAGTTTTCTTTGCTGTACAAGAATTTTGAACTTGATCGAATCCAATTTACTTGTTTTGATTTTGTTGCCTAGGTTTTGGTGTCATAACTGTAGGTCCATTGACAATATCAATGTTACAAAAAGCTTTTCCTTACTTGTTTTTAGAGTTTAATGTTTTAGACATCTATCATTTAAATTTTTAGTAATTTTTACTTGATTTTTTTTCTCTATGTTAAAATAATGGACTTTTTTTTTTCCTCTGGATAGCAGTACCTTTTTACTGAGCACAGATTACACAATATTTGGATGGAGGGGGTACAAGCACAAATATCATGGCATTTGCAAGCTCCTGGGCCATTGCAACAGATAACAATCACAGATTTAGTATTTGCAAGGTAACAATCATTGATTTACATAATAATGGACTTTTAAAATTTAATATTTTTATTATACCACCGTGAGATATACAATTGCAAAGATGTTCATATTTGGGTTACGTATTACAGGTCCTTTTTTTTTATCTGGATGTCCAATTTTCCCAGAAATATTTGTTAAGGACACGATCCATTCCCAAATGTAATATTGACATCTGTATCCAAGAGCAGTAGATTAGTAAATTTACTTCTGGGCTTCCTTCAGTTCAGTTGTTTATATGTTTGTCTTGATGCCATAAAATACTATTTTAGTTACTATAATTTCATATATTCCAAAATAGGGAAATGTAGTGCCTCTAACTTTGCTCATCCTAATTAAGGTTGACTCAACTTTGGTATTTTTGATTTCATATACATTGTAAAGCTGTGTTTTCTATTTCTGTAAAAGTGTCTTGGAATTTTGCTAGGGATTATATTAAATCCATAGATTGCTTTGTGTAAAACATGTAAAGCTCCTAAAACTTTATAGTATGGTGGGTACTTGCTTTGACATGACCAATCTGGGTTCAATCCCTAGCACCTCAAATGGCGCCCGATCCCTGACAGGAGTGATCCTCGAACTCCGAGCGAGGAGTAAGCCCTGAGCACTGCTGGGTATAGCTCCAAAACAAAAACAAACAAAACGACAACAATGAAAACTGTTACGGGCTGGAGAGATAACACAGTGGATAAGACCCTTGCCCTGCTTTCACGTGGCAGACTGAAGTTAAATCACCAGCACTTCAAATGGCATCCCTTGAGCCCTGCCTGGAGTGATCCTTGAGCTCAGAGCCAGGAGCAAGCCCTGAGCTCTGCTGGGTGTGCACGCCCCAAATATGTCCTGAAAACAACCCAACTGTAAATTCAAAACCAAAGTTCAAAACAAAACATAAAACTCTAAAACTTTTTAATCTGGAAAGGACGAATAACAGATGATCTCACTCACTGATGGCATGTAGAGAAACAAAACAAGGGAATAGATAATATTAAATGATGACAAACCTTTGACCTTTGATTACCCAACTGAGATTACCTAGCATGGGGAAAGCGGTGGGGGCGCCAATGAGCAGGCTGCTAGAAGTGACTTAAGGACAGTGGTAGAGGGTCTTGGGGCCTTTCTCGGTGGTGAGAGTATATTGGTACTTCAAAAACATCAACACTAACACTATCCAAGTATGTTACCAAAATACAGAAAAACTTAAAATATTTCAAAAGATATTTCAATCTATGAACATGGATTTGTTCCACTTTTGTATTTTGTACAGATGTTTTGCATAATGTTTTCACTGTGCAGATCATTCTGATTAATTTTTTTCCTATGTATTTATTCTTTTGGTCTTATTGCAAAAGGCATTGTTTTCCTAATTTCCTTTTCAGCTGGTTTGTTGTTTTGTTGATAGAAATGCAACTTTTTGCATGCTGTTTAGTATTTTGCAATTTTATTGAATTCATTTATTGACTCTAACAATATTTTTATGGAAAAGTTTGGAAACTTGGGTATGTAAGGTCACATTGTCAACAAATAAAGCCTATTATGCTTCTTTTTTCCAATTTGAGTGCCATTTATTGCCTAATTGCTCTGGATAGGACTTAAAGTTCTAAGCACTAAAAAGTGGTGAGAAGGGGGTTCCTTTGCCTTTCCCCAGATATTACAGGAAAATATTAAACACTTTCTCCAGTGAGTTATGATGTTAGCTGTAAGAATTAATATAGGGCTCTTATTACATTGAGCTACTTTCTTCTCCCCTATTACTTTTCTCATTTATTGAATTAATATGATTTCGTATCCTTTATTCTTCTAATGTGGTTTTTGTCACATTGATTTCTTTTGTATTGAACTATCCTTGCATTCCATTGATAAATACCTCTTGATCATGGTGTATAATCCTTTCATGTGCTGTTTAATGTTCCTTTTAATGTTGATATTGTTTTGTTGAGAATTGTTAAATTACTATTCATCAAGAATATTGGCCTATATGGGTGAGACTGCCAGGGCTTTGGGAGGGTGAGAACTGGTCCACCTCACCCTAAGGTTGCCCCCAAGATGACAGTATTCTTTATTAATTCCAACCGTATGCATCTCCAAAGCTGACTAGTAAGGTACAAATCATGTTAAAAATTGGCTTTGACTATTGACTAAACAATGTGTATCCACCGACTAACATTAAACACCTAACATGTAAATACAATATTTGTATTATATTTAATAAACTACTTCTATCAATCCAATATAAAAAAGAATATTGGCCTACAGTTTTCTTTTCTTTTGAAGTCTTATGTTGCTTTTGTGTCTGAATAATTCTGCTTTTATAACATTAATTTGAAAGTGTTCCCTCCCTTTTAAATTTTTCTAAGACTAAGAGAAGAATTTTTTGTTAATTATTTTTAAAGGTCTAGTAGAATACTGGTATTTGGCATATTAAATATTATAGTCTTCATTGCCATGACCTGATGGAATGCTTTGAGGCTCTTTATGTTCCTGGAGCAAGCAGATACCCTGGGGCTCTACTAGCATGAGACAGGACAAATGGAGATGTTACTGGGGCCCGCTCAAGCAAATGGATGATGACTGGGAAGACAGTGACAGTGACAGTCGAATACTCCTTGAACTTATCTGCTCTTAAGGTTTGTTACGAGATTATGGATATAATTTCTGGCACTCAGTCTCAATATAAGTTACAATTCTGTTCAGGCTTTCTGTTTATTCGCATTTTAGTGTTCATAGATTGTGTGGTTATACAAATTTATTAATATCTTCTAGATTATCGGGTTGGTGTATACTAGTTCACAGAGGTCTCATGATTTCAGTAGTAATGTCTTTTCTTCCATTTCTGTTTTTATTTGTGTCTTGTTTCTTAATTTGTCTAGTAAGGGTTTAGCAATCTTATCTGCCCCCAAAACTTTTTTGTGTTATTGATTTTTTTGTTTTCATATTTTTGTTGTTTGGGACACACAGCAGTGCTCAGGATTTCTCTTGGCTTTATACTCAGGAATTACTCCTGGTGGTGCCCGGAGGACCACATGGGCTGCCGAGAATTGAATACAGGTTGGCTGCATGTAAGGCAAGCACACTGCCAGCTCTATTATCTCCTTAGTCCCTGTTTTTTTATGTAATTTTTCATTTATTTCTGTTCTAATCATTACTATTTTCTTTGTTATTTTCTCATTTTCTAAATCTTTGAGGTATAAAACTAAATTGGTCATTTGACATTATTTCTTCTGTAATGCAGGTGTATATCACAGTGAAATCTCCCTCTTTTATTTTATCTTTCATTGGGGAGGAATACATTCACTGTGGTCAGGTATTACTCCTGGTAGGTCTTGAGGGACCATATGTGGTCCAGGGATTGAGTCCAGTTTGGCTGCATGCAAGGAAGTGCCCATTCTCTGTACCTATCTCTCCATCTCCAGTCCCATGAAACATCCTTCTTGTAATATACTTGTTAATTCCACAGAATTTTATAAGCTGAATATCAGATTATGTCCTGCTAATGTGTATGCAAAGAAAATCTTGTACTGGCAGTTAGTTTTTTACCACTATTAGCTATTCCTGAAACTTATACACATAATATATCTAAATTTTCATTTGCTTGTATCATAGTAGTCTGAGATGAATCAATTCTGTTTAATTATAGAGTAAGAATACATTATTGAGCATTTGACATCATCATCATAATCATGGTTTTAGTCTACTCTATTTACTCTATACATTTCTTTATTCCTTGCTATAATAAAAGCAATAAAAACATTGCTTTTATTATAGTGGATATTAAGTTCTCCCCTTTAGTCATATTCAATGCCTAGTGCACTTAGCACATCTTTAAAAGAGCTATACAACACAGATACTTTAGTTACCACAATGATAGAAAATTGTGGAGCCAAGTCTATGGATGAATTCTAAATCACTTTAGAATGTTAGGGTGGAGGAGGAAAAACCTTATAAGTGAAATAAGAAAACAATCAAAGTGAAGAAGGAAGCAATAACCACCCGAGGCTGGTTAAGTCACTTTCTTCTACTCAAATTGGTATTAAGTACCTCATGTTGAATAAACATCTTATAATAATTCAAAGAAGTCTAGAACATTGGTTCATGCACAAACCAGCATGCTCACTGAGATAAAAAGGACTGAGTTCCATACTAAAATCTTCTAAAACACAGCTGACAGCATTTAAATGTTGTTGAGAAGAAAGAATTTTACCCCAATTAGTTATGCTCCTGCTAATTTATATACTCACAGTTATTCACAATAGACTGAGCAAAATTTCCCTTGACCTACTGGTGGTATGAACTAACTGGCAGGGAATCTCCACAATTCCTGTATCACTTCCTGCTAATCTAGGATCATAGAATTCTTTTAAAACTAGACTTGCTTGCTAAGTCACTGTGAGAGTCTGAGATTGTCAACCAATCTTCAATCAGCGCATGTAGGAATTCAATCTGACAGACTTGGTACAGACTATATAGTAAGGACTATAGTAGCCACTAGAATAAGGAGATATAATAGTAAGGATGTATATACACTGGAAATGAGAGGCTTGACTTCTATGAGCTCACATGCAGTGAGAAGCAGATGATACACAAACCAAGTGCAATAAATTTACAAGTGTGTGTCTTTTGTGTATGTGACTTTCTTAGGTAGCACTCAGCGGCCTGTGTATTAGTTGAAAGCTAGGGCCTGAGAACATGTTGCTGCTCAGGCGGTGGTGCTCAGGGCCTTCGGTTTTTTTGAAGAAGTAACTTTCTGAATAACACACATCTTTTGCAATGTACACACTATTTTATTTCATTGAGATTAAGGTCTCCATGGCCTTTGCAATTCTAAGAAGATACAAAGTTTAACCGTGTCTTTCTTAAGTACTATTATATCAAGTACATGTGTGACAACCTTCTTTTGCTAATTGAGGGTTGACATATCAATGTTTCTCCATGTGTACCATCATTGTAACTCCTGATGATTATAAAGCAGGGATCACGCCCAGGGTGAGGCCACACATGGTCTAAGTAGTTAGAAATGTGAAACTCTAAATCTAATCTCTGTAAGAGAAGTTGGAGTACTTAGAGGACATAAACCTAGAGTGTCGAAAGACAATGTGTGTGCTTTACTGATGGTAGCACTTTTGCCAGAACAACTGTTTAATGAACCAGAGATAAACCCAGAGCCATAGCAGAGCCTGGCAAGCTACCCTTGGTGAATTTGACATGCCAAAAACAGTAACAATAGACCTCATTCCCAACGAATAGAGACATTACTGGCACCCGCTTGAGCAAATCTATGAACAATGGGAAGACAAGTGACAAGTGACAAGTATCAGTCTGGGTTTTTTTGGAAGACCCAGATGGTGTGCATACTTAGTTTTTTTAATCCTTTCTGAAATGACTATCGCTCCCCGCCCCTGCCCCCGCCCCAGTCTTTTAGAAAGAAGTTCAGGAAGACAGGAAGAGGGAAGTGGAAACTGATCAACCCGGGAATAAAAAGAACCTTCAACGACCTCACTACGCATTCCACACACTGCCTCTGCTTCAATCCCTAAACTTCTTGGGGCATAGGACAGGAGCGGGTATTAGGGAGCAAGATGCTCAAGTGAACTCCAGGCTTCTTGTCGACATTGAAGTCTGTGTCTTTTGTAGCTATTGTGTTGGTCCATTTACTGCTTGTTTTACCTAGGGTGCTTCGATCATCCTTATAGCATTTTCTCCATTTGTATCTGGAAATAAGAAATGCCTTCTTAGAGTCACAGAAAATTGTTATTTATATTGCAGGAGTTATTAAACCACAGATTTCAAGAATATATTAATTCCCTATGTTGAAGTGAAATACAGAGCTCAACCAAGTTTCCTTTAAAGTAGGTGTTGACAAGCAAAGAACTTTTGTCTTAGAAGGCAGAATTTAACTGAGGCTGATTTGTAATGGACTCATGATAACTAAAAAGGTGATTGTATGATGAGTTCAGGGTTTGTTGAGAAAAACATTTTTTGTTAAAATCAGACAAATTCCAAATCAGGAGAGGCAAACCTTAAGCAACCATAGTGATAGAGAATCAGAATATTGGAAAAATTTAAAGTGCATTGACTTTTCCAAATGAAGTCTTAGTTTATATTAAACTTAGTTTATATTTACATTAAAATAAAATTGTCAAAAACACATTTTCAAATATGTATTTTGAAATATGGCAAAAAGAAAAAACATTGTCAATCTTCTCTTCCTCCTTTTCCTCTTGTTTTCCCCCTTCCTTTTCCTCCTTCTCCTCCTTCCTCTTCTCTTCCCCTCTTCTTCCTCCTGTTTTTTCATTCCTCCTTTATCATTCTTACTTCTTCCCTCTTCCACCTTCTTTCTTCTCCACCTTCCTCTTCTATAACAAGTTGTTCTCAGGGGTTATTCCTGACTCTGTGCTGCTTTGGCATTGGGTTGTCACTTCTAGTGATACTCAGTGTGTGCTGTGTGTGCCAGGAGTCAAATCCAGAGCAAAGCCTGTGCTCCAACTCCTTAAGATATCTCCCTGGTCCATGTAGGGTCCTTTTTATGGAACTAACTGGATAACAATATTGTCATTGATGAGACATGACAATGACTGGACTATGCTAGAATTTGGAAAAATACTTTAAAAACTTAATGAGAATAAAAGCAAAATACATTTCTATTTCACAGTATAGAGAACAACAAATTTAATTTTAATAATTAGTTAATCATAATTTAATTTTTCAACTTATTAAAAAGGAACAAACTTGGAAAGGGCATTTGGGCTAATTTTTCAAAATATATAGCGTTCACTTAAGTTGGAGAATTTTACAACCCATTCTCCTAAATATTTAAAACTGCTTCATGATGATAGTTAATTTGACTTTAATGATCCATAAAATTATTTCAATCTTAATTTCAATTTGCCTAATCAATATTTATATGTGGATCAATAATTCTACACACATAGATCATTCAACTGGACTAAACTTGTGGTTCAGTGTTTTAAGAATTAGTGATAAATTTTAAACGGTATAAATGATGCTGGAGAGAGAGTGCAGTGTGTAGAGTGCTGTTTTGCATGCCGCAACCCAGGTTCAATCGCCAGCATATGTGCCCTGGACTCCTACCAGGAATGATAACTAAGCGCAGAGCCAGGAGTAAGCCATTAGCAATGCTAGGTGTGATGGTGAACCTCAACCCCCAAATTATTGCAAAAACCTAGATATAACATTATCTAGGTTTCAGATATATTATAGCTTTATAGCCTTACAAATAAACATGTTTATATTGCATTATTTTCACTGCTGAAAGTCTAGTCTCCATCAATTTCCTTCCAAATGCTCCCTGTTACCTGATTTACTAACATACACATCTCCCACTTCTCTCTGGCAATCATTTTTGTTCTTACAATCTAAGAGTTAACTTTTGTTTACTTTTGTTTATACATTTCTTTTGTTGCTTTGTTGAGTATGTATAAGTGAAATCATATGGTGTCAGCTTTTTTCCACTTGACTTAAACAATAATAATGTTCATCACATTATTCTCTGTAACCAAAATATGAAGACAACCTAAGTGTCCATGAATGGATAATGGATAAAGAATATTTGGTTAGGGACCAGAGCAATATTACAGCATGTAGTGCTTTGGCCTTGCATGCACCCAGGTTCCATCTTTGGCATCCCATCTGGGTCCCTAAGCACAGCCAATAGTAATTCTTGAGTGCAAAGCCAGGAGTAATCCCTGTGTCCTCCCACCCCAAATAAAGAGTATGTGGTTATATATGTTATACATAACGTCACATCACATCACAACACAACACAACACAACATAACATAACAACATCACATCACAACACAACACAACACAACACAACACAACACAACACAACACAACACAACACAACACAACACAACACAACACAACACAACATAACATAACATAACATAACATAACATAACATAACATAACATAACATAACATAACATAACATAACATAACATAACATAAAATAACATATATACAGTGGGATACTAGTTGACCTTATAAGAAAACCAAACTCCTGCCCTTGGTAACAACATGATGGACTTAAAGGGTAAGCTAAGTGAAACCTTTTCCATGTAAGAGAATACAGAAATTTGTCTTTTTAGAATTTATTAAGAAAAAAGAAACTTAATGTTATCTAGAGAAGTCTCTGCTTAATGCACACTACTCTATGAACCAAGGAGGTGCAAATATAGAAGAGAGTGGATTTTGATGCTCAACAGCTTTGGGTTGGAATTTCAGTTTCATGCTGAATAGTCAAGTGAACTTGGTCAAGTTTCACTCTCTAGGAACTTATTGTTTTTTCATTTGTAAGGGAATAATAAGTTACCTTATAGCGTTGCAGTCAAGATTCAGTAAAATAGTGCAAATCATCACAAGGCACAGGGTAACTCAATATATTCAATTTTTTCCCTTCTATCAGAGAAAAGAGGGCTCTTAAGAGGTCATTTAATTTAAGCATTGATTTTGAAAAAGACATGTTTATAAATATATATATAAATAAATATATATAAAGTATATATAAATATATATATTTTATATATACATATTATGATACCATTATCCAAGGTCAGGTGAAACATGAATCAGGAGGTCTTGTCAAAAATGTGGGAGTCAGAGGTTAGGTAAGATAGAATGGAACAGTGTGCTAATAATTGTCGAAAGTGCTAATACCAACCTAGAACTGAGCATTAAATACAGGCAGAAGATACACATGATTACCTCTAAATGTATGTATTGTAATCCACAATATGTAAGGGAAGGAAGAGAGAGAGAGAGAGAGAGAGAGAGAGAGAGAGAGAGAGAGAAATAAAGAACCTGCCGTAGTGGTAGGCTAGGGAGCGGGGAGGGAATCAGGGACATTGGTGGTGGGAAATGGGCACTGTTGGAGAAATGGGTATGACCGAAACCCAAATATTAACTTCTTTGTAATTCTATATCTCAAAGTGGTATAATAAAATAATTTAAAAAATAAAAGAAAAAGACATGTTTAATATTAATATTTTAAAGGAATTTATTATTAAAGGAAATAATTCCTTTACATTTGCTAACAAAGGAGTTCATAAGTTCAAATTTATAAAATCAATACTCATGAAAAAGAAATACATAATATGTGGCATGCATGCCAAAGAGCTTATAATGTATATATCACCTAATTTTTAAAATGTGAGAGATGTACATGCTTTATGTACTCCCCATTTATATTGAATACATGTAATATATAGAGTGTACATATTTCATATATATACACATATACAAAGCTTCCTTAATTTTATCAAATTAAGCTTGGTTATTGAGTTGAATTCAAAGTTAAGATTTAAATTTAAGTTAAAATTTAAATTAAAAGCTTTAGGCTCATAATTAAAATTAAAATTGGTGAACTTTCTAAGGTTTTAGAAGTTATTAACAAAAGCTGTCCTGTAAAGTACAGCTTTAGGTTCTAAAATAGTGCTTTGGACGCAAAGGCATTAAATAAAGTGAAGCTGTTGATCATTATCTATCATGATAAAACTAAACTTCTTAGAACTCAAAATGTTGAGTTGCTTAGTTACTTTCAATATAGTCATATCCCAGCTTAGTTTGCAGTCAACTAACCTTAAAAGATCTCTTAAAAAGAGATTTCATTAACAGTTAAAATTATAATCAGAACACCTATAGTCAGTTATTTTGTGGTTTTGATAGTATCTCTTGACTTAGCCAAATATAAAACCCTCGATCCGAGAGCTAACTGACCTAGTTTTAAAGGCCTGTGAAAGTTAAATGGTTTTAGGAAATTAAAACCTACCAATATGCAGTTTTCAATGAGCTTGTACATATGAAATGGACCTGAATTAGCAGATGATTAGATTTCTTATATAATTTCATTGTAAATGTGCTTTGAAAGGGTCTGAAGAGCTTTAGCAACTTTAACATTAAGATTTACAGCTTTGGGACTGGACAGATAGTGGTGGTTAGGGATCTTGCCTTGTACATGGCCAACCTGGGTTGGTTCCTCGGTACCCCAGATAGCCTTTTGCAGAAGTGATTCTTGAGTGCAGAGTGAGGAGTAAACCCATATTTACACCTAGGTATGGCCCAGAGAGGAAAAAAAAAGACTGTCTACATATTATTTAAATACAAATGATCTGAAAGATAGTGTTATTTTTAGTTCTTAACTCAAATTATTTCTATTACTTATATTTCCTATTATTTGCATCTAAATAAGAATTTGTCCTAAGTTCTCAATTGTTTAGAAAATTTAAAGAGAAAAGTCTACAGTGTGACTTGGTCCTTGGGTGAACTAAAGGTAAGAGTGATTTTCTTTAATTGGACGAGGAAATGTAATGTAGTAAAGAGGGAATGCTTAGATCACCCTTGACTCCAGGGTTTAGGAGTTGGGAAGAGAAGGACTGAGAAGGAAAGAAATTAAAGGGAGAAGGAAGAAGATGAAAACGAGAAGTAATGAGGGGCCAGGTTTGGTTACACTGATGATGTGGGAGAGGGGTATAATTATATATCCAAAGCAAAGGCACAACGACAATGAACACATGAGATCTTAGCTGCAACCACTGAACTTTGTAACATGCTTGGTATGGTGAAGGCAGTGCAGGCGTGTACGTGTGCATGAGGGCAGTAGAGTATGGGAACACTGGTGGAGGGAAGTTGTCACTGGTGGTGGGATTAGTGTTGAAATAGTATATGCCTAAAACTCAACTGCCAGTAGTGTTGTAAGTCATGGTTATTTACCTAAACAAAAAAATTAAGAGATTAAATAAAAAATAGAAAACAAATGACTTCCTTCTTTCCTTCCTTCCTTCCTTCCTTCCTTCCTTCCTTCCTTTTCCTTCCTTCCTTCCTTCCTTCCTTCCTTCCTTCCTTCCTTCCTTCCTTCCTTCCCTTCCTTCCTCCTTCCTTCCTTCCTTCCTTCCTTCCTTCCTTCCTTCCTTCCTTCCTTCCTTCCTTCCTTCCTTCCTTCCTTCCCTTCCTTCCTTCCTTCTTTCTTTCCTTCCTTCCTTCCTTCCTTCCTTCCTTCCTTCCTTCCTTCCTTCCTTCCTTCCTTCCTTCCTTCCTTCCTTCCTTCCTTCCTTTTTTTTTCCTCCTTATTTTTTGGGACGGGATCCACACTTAGTGGTGCGCAGGTCTTACTCCTGGCTCTCTTATTCCTGGTAGGGCTCAGGAGACCGTATGAAGTGCCGGGGATAGAACCAGGCAGCTGCATGCTGTACGCACTATCACTCTGGTCCCAAGAGCGATTTTCTAGTACCCCAAATTAAGCAGTAAAACAGCTAACCGGTCCATGTTGCAATCTGTCTTAGAGCTCATTTCTTCTACATTTTTCTTTTCTCACCACAAAGTAAAGATTGCTCTATGGTTTTCCAGTAGAAGCTCAATTTTCTAATTGAAGACTGAAACACAAACTAGTCCCAAAGAGCGCTCCTGCTGGGTTTTGTTCCTTTTCGTTGTTGAAATATAGCTATGAGCTCTGCTTTTAGAAAATAGAAGCCTTCTGGCCAGACATTTTCTCTATTTGCAGTCTGGCTAGCTAAATATTCTTTAAAACAACAACAAATGGTATCATGCTGTCAGACTAATGATGCCTGATGAGTCTAAACTGGATTAAAGCCATTTAATTTATCATACAGTTTATTGCCATGACAGTGTCCAATTAGTAGTCACCATCTGCATTTTCTGGAAATGCAGCTGTGCCCTCAATAGTCTGACATGAAATTCAGGTCAGCAAAGGGAAAGGTAGTCAGTGACAGTAGAAAGAAAGGGTTCTGACTGATATGGGTATGGAAACTGATATGATCAGGTGAGATAAGAACAGAAATTCTCATCCCATATACCTTGGAGGGGACAGGACAGTCAGAGGGTCTGAGAGGGACATTTTCTCCTCATAGGAGTCAAGGACGGAGTAACTAAAATTTCAGTTGATTCCTGAAGTAAAGTTATTTGTCTTTGGGAGAGATAATTAAAATTCGCTTCTAGAATGAGATACTGAAGTATTGAGCATGGTAGGCATCTCGATAGATGAAGAAATAAATAAACTAATTTGAGAAAGTGCAAAAGTCAGCCCTGAAGGCAACTGGAAATTTTCACCACTCAGGCAGGTCTCTGAGGCTGTGATGAACACCACTGCCATTTGCCAATATTCTCAGCTCTCTTTTCTTTCTGGGCACACAGAGGGACATTTTGCTTGGACCAATGAATTTGGGCATGACTGAACAAGTTATGAAATGTGAGCAGAAATGTCTCGTGTCCTTTCCAGGTGGTGGTATCCAGAGTGTGGGTGATCCACTATACTCCTTCTTCCTACAGTTGCATTAGGAAATCATGAGTTTATATGAAGAAATTGTAAACTATAAGTAGCAGACTGAATTGCTAATCCAAGAGAAGACCATCTGCTTTGGAGAACTACCTGTAGCCACCATACCTGTAACTACAGCTTTGTTTGAGCAAGAAATAAACATTTGCTGATGTAAACCAATACATAGCTGATGGCATATTCCAAAGATGATAAGGATGTCTATTCTATCTACCATTCAACATGCTCTTTTCATTCATTCATTCATGCATTTATTCATTCATTCATTCATGCATGCATGCATACACGCATGCATTCATTCGTTCGTTCATTTGTTTATATTTATTTAAAATTTTTTATTATACCATCATGAGATACACAGTTCAAAAAGTGTTCATATTTGGGTTTCAGTCATACAGTATTCCAGCACCCATCCCTCCACCAGTGCCCATTTCCCTCCACCAATATCCTCTGATTCCCCCTCCCCACAGTTTGTATCTCTGGCAGGCAATTTTCACTTCTCTCTCTCTCTCTCTCTCTCTCTCTTCAATATATATATATATATATATATATATATCTTCCTTCTTCTATACACTGTGGCTTGCAATACATACATTTAGAGGTTATCATGTACATCCTTTTGCCTACTTTCAATGCTCAGGTCTATGCTGGTGTTATTGTATCACTTGTATCACTTGTCTTCCCATTGTTCATCGATTTGCTTGACGGGCACCAGTAACATCTCCATACGTCGTGTTGCAAGCAAGTGTACCCCAGAGGCATCTAGATTAGTACAATCTAGAACCACATAAGGCCCTCATCATTTGGGAAAGATTTTTTGAATAAGTACCTCGTTCTTATATGTAAGATTTTATAAACTGAATTTACTGGGGCACAGTAATTTTTAGCATGTCATCCAGGTGAGATTTATTCTTCAAATAACTGAATTCTTCTGCACCCATGCAAACAAATGGTACATTAAAAATGAATATATATGGTGGAATGCCATAAAGAAAACTAAGAGCTTCAGATTGGGAAAACTGATTTGTTAGAAATAGCTGGCACGTAGGCTATTACTATGTCTGATATAAGTTTCAGGTCCTGACATGCAGTTGTAAAACTTCTTGGAGAATATTGCTCTTCTCCTTCAAATTATAGTAAAGAGTTTTAACCAAAATATGAGAACAACCTACAAGAGCACACCAAATTAAATACATAAGCAAAGATGTTAGGAATTAAAAAGCATCTCTCTTTAGGCTTCCGACTAAGATCAAGTTTAGGAATTTAAAAGCAAAAGGGAAGTGCCAATATTACACAAAGTCATAAAACTGATGAGTTAGCTTAATTTTAAGGTTCCACAGCCCTAGGGGAAATGGACACAGATTCCACAGTAGTATAAGTATTATCTGAAGAAGGTTTGTTTCACGACTTCTTAAACTTTGTGGGTCAATTTTCATTATTCAAAATGTCTTGGGAGAAATACATTCCAGAGAGGACATACAATCACCTTGACAGTTTGCAGAGAAGGCAAAAGGATGATTTCAGACCAGAAACAAACCAACCTAGAGCAAGAGACAGGCTCTACTCTGAAGACAGGGATCTATATGATAATTTCTTGTCATTCTTATCTCATAGCAATGAGATAGGCAAAGGGAGTGTGAGCTTATAGAATTCAGAATCAGGGTGGTGCGTAATTCACTAAGTATCAACAGTGTAATAGAGGCAAGATAGGGTATTGCGAGGGTCTAGGAATTGACAAGAACTAGAGTTAGATAACAGCTACTCTGTCAACCTGCTGCTTAGTAAATCACTTTCAATGTCTTGTTTTTCCCTGTCATTATCCCCCCTATTAAATATTAAAGATATTTAATAGGGGATAATGACATACATAGCAAAGGGTTATTTTGAGAAGGGAAAGCCATGTACATAAAATGTCTGGTATACAGCCTAGAACTGAGCACTGAATGTAGGCAAAGGGATATAAAAGATAACCTCTAAATGTATGTATTGCAAGCCACAGTGTGTAAGAGAAGGAAGGAGAGAGAGAGAGAGAGAGAGAGAAGAGGCAAAAGAGCTGTCATAGAGGTAGGCTAGGGGAGAAGGGAGAGTCAGGGGACATTGGTTGTGGGAAATGTGCACTGGTGGAGGGATGGGTGCTGGAACTCTGTGTGACTGAAAACTGATCATGAACAGTTTTGTAATTGTATATCTCATGGTGGTATAATAAAATTAAAAATAAATTGAAAATGGTATAAAGTGAGCACTAATAAAGAGTGATTATAGTATGTTAATAAAATAGAAACTAATAACTATTCTACACAAAGCTACACACCTGAAGAAACCTTCAAATTACAAAATCAATGTGCTCCTTGGGTATAGTCTCTTCTCTTGCCTTTCATTTTTGTTTTGGAATCCAATTAATCTGGAACTTCACCTCTCAAAATGAGATGTAATGACTAGTCTAGTCTCTAAACTGCCCATTAGGTATGTAAGACAGAGATGTAGATCCTTATATCTGAAGTCTTATTTCATGAATAAGACTTGGCTTTAGTAATCTGCCATTCTCCCCAGGCTTTCATCAACAGCAACTGAAATAATTGTTATTATACAACAAGCTGAGAAAGTGATTTGCAAGCCAATTATTTACATACACAGTGTGGTATTCTAAGAAATTCTTTTGATTTGCACAGGGTAAGTTACTGCTCTTGGGATTGCCTTCCTTCCATTTCACCTCTATGTCTCGCTGCTTGCACAATACTATTATTAGTTATGCCAGCCTGTGGAAAACCAGCTACCTCGCCCAAGTGCAGTCCTCAGGACTCAAGGAAGGTGTTTGGTCATTTGTTCAAGCCTGAAACAGTGTTTTACCTATGGAATAAGTATTTTACCTATGGAATTAGTTGATCATAGCATGTTCATGATAAGGTTCCTTGCCTCCATGGAGATCCCTGATGACGTATTTCAAATTTAATCACATAGAGTTGACCATTTCTTTCATTGATTTTGATTTTGTAGAGGAGTCACTGAGCCTTTTGAATATTTGCAGCTCACTAAAGTTGCATTCTAAAGTTTATGAAAATAATTGTTGGATGCATCTGACAATAGCAATAAAATAATATTAAATTAAATATACGTGACTATATTTCTTACCCCAAAGGGAAGCAGAATTTCAAGGTAGAACATTGATCGGATTATAGATCTGTTAAGTTGGAAGATATCTGTGAAGCAGTTCAACTTCTTGGTAATATTCAAGAAAACAAACATTCTGAGAGTTAAAACTAGAAGCTGAAAGAATTTATGTGATAAAAATTCTTGAGAACTATGAAAATATTTCTACTGTTTCATGTCTAAATTATTGACATTTAATGCTCTATTTTTTTTACTTTATTAGAGGTATGCTTTTTTGCTTTATGTATCACAAATCAGATAGTGTTTTTATTTTTGTTTTTGAGCCACACCAGTGGTGCTCAGGGCTAACTCCTGGCTCTTTGTGACCCAAAAAAGAAAAAAAAAAGATATTTCATGACTCATTATTTCCATGTACTACGCAAACTAAAATTATAGGCAGACTTGCATAGGCATAACAAGTCCTTATTATTATTATAATTATTATTATTTATTTAGAAAGCTTTGGATCTATTAAACTTCAGACCAGCAAGATGTCTTTTTTTTTTTGGTGGGTGGGAGGTGACACGCATCTGGTGGTACTCAGGACTTCCTTGTTTCGTATTCAGGGGTCACTCTTGGCAGTACTTGGGGGCCATATACTGAGCTGGGGATTGCACTGGGGTGTGCCACATTCGAGGGAAGCACCTTGCCAGCTCTACTAGACCTCTAGCCCCAAGATGCCTTTTAACTCCCCAGCATGATTATGCTGCTATTCTCTTCGCCTCCATGTTATTAAAAAGCAACGCAAAGATTCTATGGTTCTAAATATATGAATCTTCTGATAATTAGAATATATATAGAATAAATACTCTAAAGGTCTATCGCAATATGTTCTATTTGAAATAAAGCTAGGGAAAAACACCCTTGACATCATTCTCATCTCCCCTCTCTCCTTTACACTCAATATCCAGTTTGGGGGAAAATTCTGCTTTTCAATGAGATGAAACTACAGTACTTCTCTCTTCTCTCCCCTTCTTTACTTCCACCATTTGGTCTGACTAGTAACTAAGTTAGCCTCCTGACTGGCCTCTTGCAGCAATAGGAGTCTTTTTTTTTCTTTTTTGGGTCACACCCGGTTATGCTCAGGGGTTACTCCTGGCTCTTTGCTCAGGAATTATTCCTGGCAGAACTTGGGGACCATATGGGATGCTGGGGATTGAACCTGGGTCAGCCACATGCAAGGCAAACACCCTACCCTCTGTTCTATGGCTCTGGCCCCAATAGGAGTCTTTGAAAACAAAAGATCCTTTCACTTTTCTGTTCGGAAACCTGCCAATGGCTTCCCATCTCAGAGTCAAAATGATTAGCACAAATGACAAGATTCTGCAGCATCTAAGCACACGCAGCTCTCTGAAATCATCTCCTACTACTCAACTCACCCCCTTTGCCCTCACTCATGCCCTTTATCCTTTCTGATTTCTTTAATGCTTTTGGGATAAATCAACAATGCTCCTACTTCAGAGATTTTTCACATGTAATTGCTCCTGTCTGTAAATAACATTCTTTTCTCAAGTATGATTTCTGGGTTTGTTTTTTCCTATGGGTCTTTGCTCAAGATTTTATGATTATCACGTCAGTGACTTTCTGTTTATTTTTTTGCTCTCTTCTAAAATCAGTTCTGGCCTTTGACAGGGCAGAAAGCACAACTGTCCTGTCATTTAGAATGTCCTGTTCTCATTCAGCCTTCCTTGTGGGGCAACGTGATGTGTCCACACAGAACCCACTTCAGTTCCCTCTTCGTCAGTGATCCTAAGCCCACTCCTAAGACAGTGCTGTCAGTGAGCACTCTCAAGGTCTGAGAAGAGCTCCAAGAGGTAGCTGTGAATGGAATTTGGACTTGTGGGGTGGAGACCAAGAATCATATGTCTAAGATTCCTCATGGAATAGCATCTCCTTCAAGCTGAGAAGACAGCAAATAGAAGTGAGGAGGGAGGGATAATAGCCAGAGGCAAAGTCCTACATTTCCTAATGCAAAAACTTTGACGAGTATGAGAACCCAAATTTGCACATGTCTTTCTAGGAAATAGAAAGCCTTATGGTGGAGACTGAAAGGTGTTTCGTGTTTGATTTTACAATTCATCACATATTTAGATGTATAACATGAAGCTCTTCCTTTGTATTTCCTCACCCCTGCAAAAATTGAAGTGCGTGTGGCCAGCCATAACTACTCCATTGCTTCCCTTCTTAAGTACAGTCAATATCATTCCATCCTTCTTTATATTTGCTTAATATTGAGTACCATCTGAATACTATTGTCTTTTAGACAGAGAGTGTAAGCTACACAAAGAACAGGGATTGTTTTCTGTTGTGTTCATTGCTCTTTCTTGAATGGGTGGATGTTGGTAGTTGATAGCTATCGTCTAATTAGCCCCAAGAATTTCACATGTGCTATACCATTTTAATCTAACTATCCCTATGAGACTACTATAATAAACTCCATTATTAATTCTATTTTAATTCCAATGTTGTCTCAGAGGGTTTGAAATAACTTCCCTGAGGTCACAAAGCTTCCAAGTTAGAAGCTAGATAGTTTGATTACAGATCTCACCAACTTTAAAGCTCATGCTCTTTCCATCATATTGCCTGAAGATAGGAAAAGTACAAATATTAGATTTTGTATGATGCAAGGGTTTCAATTTCATTAGCCTGATCTCTCTCTCTCTCTTTAAATTTAAGAGAATATTGAATTGACTAGAGAGTTTGAAAAATGTTAACATTTTTCTCGTAGTAATTGGAATTTATTTACTTATTTACTTATGATTCAATGAAAGACCACCCAGTGTTCTCATCCCAGCTTCATGGTCAGCCTCCTGCGTAACCATGGAAAGTGCTAAATTCCTATGGACCTTGCTTCTTCCGCTTGCCAGTTTTAAAATTCCTTATCTCATATGGGTTTGATGCTAACTGCAAAGGGTTGGGCTGAAGAGCCTTAGTGCCTGTTCCTCATGATCAGAGATTAGTGCTAGGAAAGTAACCTTAGCAGATTTATGATTCTACAAGCTGAATGCAGCATTCCTACAGTTCTACTGGTTCCTAACATTGCTGTGTCCTTACAACTTCATTTCAAAACACTGGCCATGATTACAGAAGCAAGGTGAATATGTAGGGATGGCAATAAAACACTTTTGCTTGAGAAACCTATTCATGGTGCTTGGACTTAAAATATCTATAAGGAAGGGCTAAGCAATAGTACAGTGGGTAAGGCATTTGCCTTTTAGGCAGCTGACCTGATTTTGATATCTGGCATCCCACATAGCTTTCCAAGCTCCTCCAGGAGTAATTCCTGAGTGTAGAGCCAGGAATAACCCCTGAAGATGACTGGGTGTGACAGGAAAAACTCGCCTGCAACAAAAAAAATATTGGGAAGGACAACTAGCCATATGTATTTTATTTTTTATTGTTTTTTTTTTATTGCTATTCCTTAACTAAAAATACAATGAGAGGAGAAAAGAAGATCCAGGAATGAAGAAGAAAGAAATGACTAGAGGTAACTGATGACTTACCAGGTGGCTTCTCATTTGCTTTGAGTTTATGAAAACCATATTCTTACTCATTTCACATTAACAACATTACACGCCTCCTTTAGTTTTGTTTCTATCAGCCTTCTTTCAGTTTTTAAAATTTTTTTTCCCACTCACTCTACAATCATATTAAGACCAAACAGATGAGCATGTGAACATATTGAGGATGTTATCTCTCTGGACTCTCTGATAAGTCCAAAACTGAGCATATACTCAAGGAGGAACAAGTGAGATCTTCGGACAGGGACAGAAATAGATGATGGAAGACTCTGATACAAGAACCCTGTAGGACTTGCCATGGAGAGAAAGCATGTCCAATCAAGAAGCCAACACAAAGTAAAATAGAAATAGCAGAAAGGAAAGAAGAGCTTCTGCTTGAGTAGTACAACTATGTGTGAAGATCAACCCACAGGTTATTTGACTCAGACCTTCCAACAAATTGTATTTATGTGTCTACTTTTGCATGGGAGCAACTTGGATTATGATCCTATCACATGTATATAAAAGTTTCAATAGCTACATTATATGTAATAGGCAACATACTATTACTATAGGTGATTCTGGACTCAGAATATGCTCCACAACATCACAAGAGTGAGGAGTCAGCAGTCCCAAGTCCATGCTCCATGGAAGGAAACTGAATTTTATCTAACCATCAAATGCTCTTCATTTTATGGTGGCTCCAGCTGAAAGGCACTATCGTGGCAACAAATTATGCTGGCATCTTCCAACCTTCTCTTGGTTTCCCCCAAACTTTCAGGGCCAATCAAAGAAGGTGAAATGGCACACTGTACTTTCCTCTTAGGTCAGCACATTGCCTCTCCTCCAATTAAGTAAACCATAGTCCTTCACCTGCATATTCATAACCCAGAAAAAACCTGAAGAGTGAGGAAGACTTCTACCCTCCTGATACAAATGAACAGTCTTAGCAGGAAAGAAAGATTTTGAACAAGGGACTTCTTGGTTGTTAAGTTAAGTAAGCAAATAAACCAGGCCTGTCCAAGGGTTGGGGAGATAGAGCATAGATTGACCTAAAGGAGTGTGGCAAATTCCTTGAGGCAGTTATTTATATACAAACCCAAGTATTTCCTTTTCTTCCAAATATGAAGTTGGGTGATTTTGGCAACAAGTGTTGGTAATTTTCTATAGTTTCCATTAAAGACAACATGGCTGCTCTTAGCCTTGTCTATGAAGGACGACTCAAATCATCAATATTCACCAAAAACACAACTCCTATTTGTGGCCGTGTCTGTGCTTTGTCTGAAGGGATTTTTTGTCCTCTGAGTTCTAATAAGTAATATGATTTTGAGATAATATGTAGAAGAAACTAGCTTCATATTCTAATGTGACAACACCTTTCAGAGAAAAGCGAGCAACTTTTGAAGTTCTGAGGATGGGGTGGAGCCAGAGTGGATGGACATGATAAAGGATCCAGGCTCAATTCTCTCTTGGGGTTAGCTATGCTACTCTGCTACAGGGCCAGCTGAACTATCATCCCGTGGAAGCAAACTCAGGCCATGGGCAGCTAAGAACGGTTTTCATAATTTTAAATAGTTGGGAAAAATCCCAATGGAGTCATATTTTTTGGCATGTGAAAACAATAAGCAATGAACCTTTTAGTATTTATTAATAGCTTCATTGGAACATAGTTACACCCATTTTGTTAATACTATCTGTGTGTGATTTAATACTACAGTGTCAGTTGGCTAATTTCAGTTGCAACCATATGGCTTGCATAGCCCAAAATATTCACAACCTACTCACTACAGAAAAGTGTCTCTGCTTATACTACTTTGCATAGCTTTATCTCCAGAGCTTTTGCCAGTACCCCTCAGCAGCTATTAAAGAGGTATAATGATTCAATGAAAGACCACCCAGTGTTCTCATCCCAGCTTCATAGTCAGCCTCCTGCGTAACCATGGAAAGTGCTAAATTCCTATGGACCTTGCTTCTTCCGCTTGCCAGTTTTAAAATTCCTTATCTCATATGGGTTTGATGCTAACTACAAAGGGTTGGGCTGGGGAGCCTTAGTACCTGCTCCTCATGATCAGAGATTAGTATTAGGAAAGTAACCTTAGCAGATTCATGATTCTACAAGCCGAATGCAGCGTTCCTACAGTTCTACTGGCTCCTAACATTACTGTGTCCTTACGACTTGATTTTCAAAACACTGGCCATGATTACAGAAGCAAGGTGAAGCAGAAAATGGAACGAAATGGCTGAATGGCATCCAGCTTGCCAAGTGCTTTATCTCAATAGTATCTGATTGTGGTGAGTCACGGGAATTGCATTACCCTGGTCTAATCAGCCAATTCCCCCACTTGATCAGATGAGCTTCTTTTGGTTGTCTCAGGGGTGTAGTGCTGGCTTGGATGCTCTGGACAAATGCCTCAACTGTCCTCTTGATTTGGCTAACGAACATCTGTCCAGAACCAGCACACTTGGCAGCCCAGAACTACACTGGAAAATCAAAGTTGCACATGGCAGTTTGCAAGTGATACATTTCTTTGCCTTTGTGGGCCTCCAAACACACTGGGCCCTAATTTCAAGTTCAGTGAGAATGGAAAAGCTTGTAGTATGCCAGGAGATATTTTTTGAAATCATTTTCCAAAGTTTTAAAAATCTTGAGCTGCTGAGGACTTTTTATGGATGTGGTCCATGATTCTAATAAGTGACCGCCATTTGCCCCATGCATCTTGTCCATAGAGAACTATTCTGGGCATTTAATTTTTTCACCTATCACAGGACTTGCCATTCCTTGATCCATCACAGTAATGAGAGGCTTGCTAATGATTGCAGGGACAGAAATTCTGGTAACAAGTCCTGCGTGAAATAAGATACGTGCATCTTAACATCACTGTTTTGCATGTTTCAATCTCATTTTGCCTTTCTGGAGATCACTAAAGATCATAATTCAAAATCAGCTTCAAAAACAAGGCAAAAAAACATAGGAGCCCAAATTCTTTGGACCAACTTCCCAACCTTTGTCTCTAACCTATTGGTTTCTCAAATGCAATATCTACATCTCTATGTGTCTCTGTGATACATACAGACGTAGCTTGGGTGCTATGCCCTGCTCTGTACCTGGGGACATGTAATGTCAGAGATTGAATCCAGGCCTCCCTCATCTAAAACAGGCACTCAGCCCACTGAAGTATCTCTCAGGTCTTCATTTTCCATATTTTCCACACATGCTTTAAAGAAGTGTATATAAGGAGTTTTCCATTTAAAATATGCACGAACACAAAAGTAGCATAAAAAATGAATTTCCCTGGATTCTTATATAATTCTGGGAGAATCTCAGATCCATAATCACACATCTAGCACACTGAGAAGGTTATTACTTAGAAATGCAGCCTTAGAATATAATGATTCTTGGAGGGAAGAGGGTCAGACTGGAGAGAGAGAGTTCAGAGATGAGGAGCTTTTCTGTATCTTAGAATTAGACAGGGCTGAGTGCTGTGTGTGAGGGGGGGAGCCGCTTGTAGGACAGGTTTCACATATTGTTTTTCCATTATGCCTCTCTCTGCGCCTCTGAGGCTGTTTCATCTACGTTATCTCCATCTCGACAGCTCATAATTGAAATGATGAACTATTTTCAAGAATGACTGTGAGTGGGAAGAAGGCGCACTGACAAACCCGGTGGGAACACACCCCCATTTTCTATCTGTGGGTCTAGCTAAATCACAATTTCCTCTGCAACTGGGAGTGTCCCAATTTATTTGCAGTGCTAGGTACCAAAGCCCTGAGTCTTCTGGTTAAACTGCCTGAGTAATGTGGGGTTTGCTTTGCTCAAAATTGGACTGCAATGTGTCCAGATAAATCCCACATCTTGGAAGGAGCAGGGCTGAGATCATTGAGGGGACTTGCTTGGATGCCGAACTACAAAAAGGTTTCCCCTGAGCCCTGCTCCAGTCTTATTTGAACCTTTCTGGTAGATCACAAAAGGTCTTAAATTTAAGAGAAGCTTGAAGCCAAACCTCCCCATACTCCATTTAGAGGTTCTGGGCAAAGTTGGCCCATCCCTAGTGGCATCTGCAAGGTCAAGTGTTGGAAACTTGGTGGAGGCCAGCTGGGAGACTGTGGACGACGTGAAGCCAAGCACACCAGGGACCTACGTGAGGCTGAGGGTCACGCAGGTGTGCAGCAAGGAGCAAAGGACCGTTTTTCCCATTTTCCAGTTTGGTTCTACTGGATAGCTGACTTCAAAATCCAACTAAGTCTCAGAGTGGAGAGATAGCTCAAATAGCTTGTGGAGTGCTTTGTATGTAGGAAACTCAGGTTTATCTCCTGCATTGCAAATTGCCTCAAGCAATGTCAAGAGTGCACCCCAAGCACCAAGCTAGAGTAGGCTTAGGTGTGGTCCCTAAACCAAAAACTAAGAAGATAATGTGAGGCCCCAGGAATGATAATGAAAAATGGAAGACGTCCCCACAGTCCTGTGGAGAGAGAACTGCGCTCTAGTGCTGGACTACAGCTTATCATCTTCTCTTTCTGCTTGTTTTTGTTTACTTGTTTACATATGTTCTCCTTTGTGTTACTCCTCAAGGAATCTCATCTTTTACACCAGAGTATTTATTAATAGAACTAATAAATGCCTGGGCAAGAATTCTTTAGCTAGTATTAAAACCTTTCTGGAAAAATCCTGCATTAAGTATAATAGCAGATCATTCTAATTCTAAAACTTCAAACCACTACCACTGTTCCAAAAGCCATAACAAGGGATTCTTTAAAAAAATAAAGAAATAATGATGATAGCAACATTGCTTACATAACATACTGAAAGTCAAACCTAATTATTCCTGAGAAATTCTGAAATGCTTCCTTGGGTAACTGTTGGAGGGAGGGGCCATTTATCATGTTGTGCTATAAACAAGAGACAGCGTTTTGCACAAGGGGATGCGCAAAGCAGGCATGAGCCGACAGATTCTAGAAGGATGACTCTAGTTTTACCCCCCCCTAGGTGAGAACTGTGAGAACAGGGGTGCTGTGCCAGCTCTTTAGTAATGGATGTCCGGGGTACTAACTCAGACCTGATGCCCTTGTCTGTGGCAGACAAGGTGGTATTTATTGCTGGATAATGGTTCCAAATAATGGGTGGAAGAAGGGCACCGGATAAAGGGATTTGGCACCTGGAGCACCAGCAATAGAGGCAGGAATGGAACTTGGAGCATATTGGCCAATCCAGAAAGGAATTATTCTGACATGTTTAAGGTATGGCCACACTGATCCATGAATCTCAGATGGGTTAAAAGACACCAAAGATGCGGGTCTGTGCCTCGCCTAAGTCCAGTTCTTATAAATATCTTTTGCAGGGCTGGAGAGATAGGTCAGGCATGAAGGTGCTTGCTTTGCAATGCAGCGTTAACACAGGTGTGATCCCTGCAGCTGCATTTGGTCCTGGAGCACCACCAAGAGCTACTCTGGAGTATAGAGGTAGCAACAGGCCCAGAGTACTGCTGGGGTGTGAGTCAACCCTGCCTCCTCCTCCTCCTCCTCCTCCCACCTTCTACCCCAATCCCCCAGCCCCCAACAAAAGGAATTGTCTTTTCCACGGTTTCAGGGTAAAGTTTAATTCTCTCCAGCTGGTGGGCAGGTGTCTCCCCTCTCTCCTCCTCCCGGGCATTGAACTCACACATTCTGCCCTCTACAACCTGGGGATCCCACTGCACAGTGAGGGCGCTCTCACACACCGCCTGCAGTGTGGCTGAACACACCTGTGGTACCTTGCTCACAGACAGTTCAGGGTACAAACAGCACAGCTGCCAAGGTGATACTTGGTGCATGCTGGGTCCAGAGAGGGAGAAAATGGCTTTGCCAGCAGAAACGTGACCATAGTGCCACCATCTTGGCTTCCTTAGGGTATATCTGTTGAAGATTTTTTTTGGTAAAAGGAAGGAAGGAGTTATTTTCTGTGATGTAAATAATCTCACCTCAGTGTGTGCTCTCAGACCCCAGGGATTCTTTAACATAGCAAAGCCGCATCACAAGGGTAATACCTAAGTCAATATTAACCTCCCCACCCCTGCCCCACCCCTGGCCCCATGGTGGAGCTGAGCCAGCCTTGTGGAAGGAGCTCTGGAACTTTCCAATCCAGGGGAAGCAGATAGCACTTAGAACACGTGTTCACAGCCCTCCTGCTCTGGGCTGCCTCTTCCTCAGGAGTGTCTGACGAGGGGTTGTCCGAGAAGCTCAAAACAGCAGTTTCCGGCACTGAAACACCGAGAGGGATTTGCTGGGTGTGCTCTGAGTGTGTGCGCGAGCCCTCTTCATCCCACGCCTGCTCAAAGGTGACTGACCGCACTGGCCCACACTCTTGCTTTTGGTGGTCTTCCAAGAGGAGTTGGCCCACAGGGAGCCTTGGCAGGATAAGGTGGAGAAAGAGAGAGGTAGGACTTATCCACACTTCCCTGTCCAGAGGTAATCTGGGGCTGGCCAAGGGTCACTGCTTCTTTCAAGGGGTGGCACTTCTGGGGCTGGAGCAAACGAGTTGGACTCTGGTCTTATATGCAACTAACCCAGGTTCCATCCCTGGCAGCTCATGTGGTCCCCAAGTCCTGACAGGAGTAATTTCTGAGTGCACACCCAGCACCCAGCAGTAACCTTTGAATATCACCAGGTGTGGCCCCAAAATTAAACAAAACAATGTAACAACATCAACAGAAGTGGTGGCACTTGCCAGACAGCTCCCTGCTTGGGAGTTGAGTTTGTCTGGCTGACCTGGTTTCTTCAGAGGAGGGCTGGCAGGAGGTGGCTGGCTCCACACAGAAGTGGCCCCGGCCCTGCTTTCTGCTCCTCTGGGAAGAGTTTCATTGTCACCAATTCTTGTACTTCCCTGCATTGTGGGGAGAGCTCCCTCATTCTCACAGCTCCTGTGCACCGTGTCGCTTCCCGCACCCAGGGATGCAGCTTCCTCTGTGATAGAGGACACTTGCTCTCAGGGTTTACTGCGGATGCAGTCTTCTCCTCCAGGGATAGTAGTTGATTTGCTCTGAGCATAGAGTTAATGCTTCTATCTGAGCAGAAGGGAACTCTGGTTCAGGAAATGCTTCTGTGGAACTGCTGTAAAATTTAAGCTTTTAAAAATATGTGGGAAAAGAGTTTCTGATATTTAGGCAAACTGCTTTCTTCTCCTTCCCTCCCATCTCCTTCGTTCGTTCTTTCGTTCCTTCGTTCCTTCGTTCCTTCCTTCCTTCCTTCCTTCCTTCCTTCCTTCCTTCCTTTGTTCCTTGTTCCTTCGTTCCTTCGTTCCTTCCTTCCTTCTTTCCTTCGTTCCTTCCTTCCTTCCTTCCTTCCTTCCTGCCTTCCTTCCTTCCTTCCTTCCTTCCTTCCTTCCTTCCTTCCTTCCTTCCTTCCTTCCTTCCTTCCTTCCTTCCCTTGACAACACTGAAGCTAAAAGCATCTTCAAAGACAAAAACACCACTGGCCAAGCAAATGAAAGCAAAGATAAATGAATAAAACTACATTAAACTAAGAAACTTCTGCCCCTCAGAAGAAATGGTACAAACATATCTCATGGGACTGGAAAAACTATTCACCCAATATCCATCTGATATGGGGTTACTATCAAAGATATACAAGTCGCTGGCCCACAATGAGAGAACTAACAAACACAAGTTAACTGGTGGGGTAGGAGTTTCAAGAGAGGGGTGGGGCCCTTGGGACAGGGATGTGGTACACTGGTAATGGACATGGTGTTAAAATAATGTGCATGACAAACCACTGGTAATAGCTTATTATCACATAACCTCAATCCAAAACATAAAATAGAATGACATGTTAAGAAGAAAACAAAGAAGGACCTGATCCTCCTCAAATACTTCTGGCAAGAGTGACCTTCCAGCTTACAAGTGAAATTCTTTGTTCCAGTTTGTCTTATTTTTGGCAACTAAAACTTTTCCTGTCCCTTCAAAGAAACATAGTCACATTCAATCGAAAGAACTTTGATATTTCAGTCAGCAGACTGCGAAAGAAATGTGAGAGAAGGGAATTACTGCTCCTTATCATCTTTTTCTAAGGGTAATTTTTTGTTATTATTTACACTTGGCACTGATATACGTTACTCTGATTTTTTTTCTGGTTATTTAAAAATCCTGCTAACCAGTGCACTTGTTTATTTTTGTTTTATGAATTATGAATTGTCTCCATGTTTCTTTTCTTTCTTTCTGATTCATCTTCCTTTTGGGGGGCGTGGGAAGGGGAAGTGAGCACACTGGTGGTCCTCGGAGGCTACTTTGTGCTTGGGCTGCTGTTTCTGGTTACGGTCAGAGTAGCATATGGTGTTCTACAACTCAGGCCTCCTGCATGAAACGCTCATACTCAGCCTGTTGATACCTCCCAGCCACCCACTGTTCTGTCTTACAATGTTGCTGTGAACATTCTCTAGGCACACATGCAGAGAGGTCATTACCCTACCCTATCTATTGCCAATCCCTCCCTGCCACCTGGTTTCTCATGGACACCCTCCCCCACTTTCCTCTGTACCGCACCCAGGTTACTCTGTGGGCTCCTTGTCTTGACCTGGCCTGTGTTTCAATGACCTGTTCTGGAACCTGCTATCTTGGCTTTTCCCTGGAGAACTCCTCCAGGATGGGAATCTTGTATGCCTTCCAGTTTCAGGGGGAAATCAACTCCACCCTGACCTCCATTAATCCCGTGGGACTGGTCCTAGCTGGATGTGTTCCCTTTAGGCTCCTGCTTGTCCAGACTGCAAAACTTGGAGAGGCAAGGATGGGCCTGAGTGAGTCAATGATAAATGCTCGGCTCTGTCACAAGGCCTGAGACATGGTCCAATGTTACAGGTGACTTCAAAGTGATTGAGCAAAGGAACTTCTATGGTGTTCAGGTGTCTACTGGCTTGGAGCAGCTGGAGAGGAAGAGGGATGCTATAGGAGGGAAAGTGGAAAAGGGAGGGAGGAAGAAAACATGTGTATATATGTAATGTACAAATGTGGATGCCTCAAGCTAGTCCTCTAAGTCTCAGTATTGAATATGGTACACACCAGTCATTTCTGCAACTGAGACTCACTTCCCTCTCTGCTATTTGTATAGGGAGAAAGCCAGGCCCCTCCACTCAGATATAATTTGTTAGTAAAACTTCAAACATGTCCACTCCTATTTTGTCTTATCAGAGTTGACTTTCTCAAGCATAATTCTCTGCATTCACTCTATTTTTCTAATTCAACATCTATGTGACTTATATAGCATATAACCTAAGTGAATACCAAAAAATTAAAGAGAGAATTTAAATCACTTTTTGTTAATATCTGGGGGCATATTCCCAAGAGAACATGCATCTATATTGATGACACAGTATTTTATAATATTGTATATATACATACATTTCATAAATACATAGCTGCATATGTGACCACCTGCTTGATTTTATGGACCACAAATCTGTTGGAGTATATGATTGCCCAGAACCTCTGCATCTTGCCTAGAGTTACCTTCTTCAGGCCACTTTGTAGATAGAAGGCAGGAAAAGTTTGGATCTGTAACTCTATGTGGGAGAATATCTTACAATGTACTCTATGTTAGCTGGTATAAATATTTCCTCTCATTCTTCACAGATCCCCTTGAGGGACTAGAATATCTTACCAGAGTTTGTCTGACTGCGTTGAATCTTTAAATATAATATAATTAAATCAGAGAGATATGCTGTTTGCCTGCTAGCAAGCAAGCATGGCTCTCTAATAAGTCTAAAGGCTAATATTCAAAACAACTGCAAGTAAAGATCTTGTGAATGTTTGAGGAAATATATACCTAGCTGTAGAATATCCATGGTATATATATCCTTTTGTATTAACTCTGAGATATAATTTATCTCAGATGCCCTTCCCTCATTTCTGCATAGGACCTGCAGGGAGACTTCAAAGGCAGACCTTGGCTGGGGCAATATTAACATTTCAATGGGACCAGGTGAGCTCCTGAGGGAAGCAAACCTGAGAGAATTGGCCTTGGCTGCAATTCATTGATGTGGGTCAGGTCTGGGCTGAAGAGATATAAAAGTAGTAGCATTCTTCCTCTGCCTCTCTCTTCCTCTTCAAGCTCTGCCCTTCTCTCTTCCTCTTCGCCTTTTGCCTCTGCTCTCTTCCTCTTTGTCCTCTTCTCTTCTTCCTCTCTGTTTCCTACCCATTTGGGCCTAAGCATGTTGTATCAGCCATGTTGGCTGAGAACCCAAAATCTACACGTGACCTGGGCCTTGGTAGGAAATTAAAGTTTGGGGTTTACCTGTCCTTGGATTGTATTGCCAGAACCAGTGTGAATAAAGCTTTTAAAACTTTCGCTGAATTCATGAGTCTTTCTCTGGGGCAGAAGAGGATCCGTCCTGCTCCCCTATTTTGTTGGGGAACCCAGCGTTTTCCAACACAAATTTATCTCTCTGACATCATCACTCTCTGTATCGTCTATGATTCAGTCATCTTTCTCATAGATCTTTTTCCAATTATGTATTTTTTGTGCTTTTCCTCTAAATCAGGACAAATTTCACTACATACCAAACTGCTTTAAAAAGCCATCAGTAATTTTAACTGTCTAGTTATTTTTTAAACTTCCATCAATTTTTAAATTAAAAGAATGCATATACTAAACAAATTACCCTTCCAACAACACTTTAAGTGGTTTCTTGGTATGTTCTCAAGGTTGGAAGTCCAGCACCATAATCAATTTTAAAGGAATTTTTTTGGAGGGCAGGAGGTGTGGCCATATCAAACAGTGCTCAGGCTGTTACTGGCTCTGTGCTTAGGAATGAATCCTGGCTGAGCTTGGGGGTCACATTCAGTGCTGGGGACCAAAGCTGGACAGGCCGTGTGCATGGCAAGTCCTCTTCCTCCTGTGCTGTCTCTCTGGCCCAATTTCAGAACATTTTTATCACCACCTAAGGAAGGGCTGCAGCATTAACAGTTACTCCCCCATCCATACCTACCTTTACCAGTCCCTGGCAACAACTAACCTACGTCTGTCCTAATGAATATACCTATTCTGTATATTTTTGATGGAATCACCAAAGTTCATGTCTTTCTGATTAAATTATTTCATTAGGCAACATTATGGCAAAATAATGTGGATGACAATGTGATTTAATCAGTGTGATGATGAAATCCCTCACAATGCTTTTGAGGATGAGCAACATCACAGCACAGGCTTTATTCCTTTGTATATTTTATCTGGCTTGGTCTACCCACTACCCACTGACGGAAATTGGATTGGTTTCTCCTTATGCACAGAATGAGTTACTGTGATGAACTTTCATGTACAAAAATTTGTTCCAATATTCAATTTCAATGTTTATAGGAATATACTGGTAATATGGCAAACTCAATTTGAATTTTTTTTTTTTGTGAACCATCAAACTGAAATGGCGGCATAATTTTCTCTTCCCATCAGTAAGGTAGAGGTTCTAATTTTCTCACATCCTTACCAACAACTTGTATTGTCGGTTATTTTAATTACCACTATCCTAATTGCTGTGAAATGATATCTTATTGTGGTTTTGACTTCATTTCTTTATAGAATAATAACAATGGACACTTTTCACATGCTTATTGACCTTTTTGAGAAATGGCTATTTAGGACTTTGTCCCTTATTAAATTGCTTTATTAATTCTTTTATTGTTTAAGTTTAACCTTTGTAGAACCAGAGTCTTTGCTATTTAGCTGAAAACTATCTTGCTGGACAACTGATATTAAAGAGCATTTCTACTCTCAGATCTAGAAGTCAAACTTGTTTTTTATAGTCTTTATGTGTCATAAATACCTTATATCAAGGCAATCTCATTTGCTACAACTTGCATGATTCACAAGTTTTGAAGATAGTCATATCATCCATGAAAGAACTGGCTAGCAACCAGAATACACAATGTAAAATCTGGCCATGTATACAAAATTTAAAAGGTTTATTGTATGTATATTCCATTGGATTATACACAGGCAACATTTATAGGAAGGGGTGATTTAGTTACTGATGTTAGTGATTAAGCTGTCTGACTTAACTTAAATGTAATGGAGCTGATGAATTCTAGAAGTTTTCTCTATGATGAATTTAGAGTGACTAAGTCCCATTATCCCATTGATTTATTTATATTATGAAATAGAAGTGCAGTCTGCTAAAAAGATGTTTATCTATGAGTATATTAAAACCACTCTTCAATAATGTACCAAAACTTTTTTAGAATATATTAAAAACAAGTTATACTTAATAAAAATTTGCAAAGCACTGTTAGCATTTATGTATTTATCATGTGAAAATTAAACATTACAGTGCAAATGCAATTCATTTTGGAAATCCTGACTATATGAACATTTATCTCACTTTAAAAAAAGTTTTGAAAAAAAGAAGTTCTTAGGGTACAACATGAAGACACAAAAAGCAAAAAATAAATGTACAACATCAAACTAAATGCTTCTAGACAGTAAACAGCAGGTCAATAAAATGAAAAGACAACCCCACTAGATGATTTAGAGAAAATATTTTTAAATAAGTCTTCAAGAGGTTGATATTCAATATATATAAATTACCATACGACTTAACAACAAAACAACCTTATTAGAAACAAGCACATAAAAAGCTTTTGATTGTTTACTATCAGGGAAATGAAAGCCAAAACCATAGTGATACTTTCTCTTACGTCAGTGAGTGACGTAAGTTGTAGGTGTAGAGAAAAAAGAGCAATGCTTTAGCCTCTATGGAAAGACAATTTCTCAAAATATTAAAATAAAACTTACCATCTAACCCAGAAATATTCTATTCCAAGATATGTATTCAAAGAACATAAAAATACTGCATCTAGAAGATAAATGCATTCCTATATTGATTGCAGCACAGCCAAGATTTGGAAATCTAAGTGTTCAGAGGATCATGAAAAAGGACACACACTCACACACACACAGAAATATATACACACACAATGGAAGAGAAGAAAACTTGTCATTTGGGATCATGTAGATGGGACTGGAGGACGTTATCATAAATGAGTCAGAAGGATCAAGACAAATACCAGATGCTTCACTCTTAGGTGGACGGTAAAGAGCAAAAGAACACTCTTAGGTGGATGGTAAAGAGCAAAAGAACCGACAAAACCAAACCAAGTCATTGGATTCTGACTGCAGAACTGAAGCTACCAGAGCAGAAAGATGGTGTAACAGAGAGCAAATGGGTAGGGATAGAGATAACCTGGACTGTTAGTCTAGTGAGAAACATAACCTTTGGTGGTAGGTGAGTCCTGTAACATACATTTGAAAAGATGTAAACTTGTCCTTCTAAAACAATTATAAACATTGACATCTTTTTTTAAGACCTAAAAATAATGTGCAACCTATCTAATTTTCAGCAGAAATTATTTATCTCCTAACAACAATATTGGAGAAGATATCTGGGAACATTCCTATGACTTTAAAAAAAGACTTAGTTTCTATCACATTCTTTTTAATTGCTTTTGGGCTACACCTCGAGGTGCTCAGGAGTTACTATCAACTCTCTGCTGAGGGTCATTCCAAGCAGTGTTCATGTGGTATCAGGAATCCAAACTGGGCCTTCCAGTATATAAACCTGCATTCTCTCTGTCTCTCTGTCTCTCTCTCTCTCTGTCTCTCTGTCTCTCTCTCTCTCTCTCTCTCTCTCTCTCTCTCTCCCCCTCTCTCTCCCCTCTCTCTCCCCCTCTGCTGGCTAATGTCTTTAAACCTTTCCTAATTTTCATTATATTGCTGGTATTCATTTTCCTCAGCAAGAGGTCTCAAGTTCTTTACATCTAATGAATTCTATTCTTCACAGGTCATTAGACCTGGCCAGTTCCAATCCCTGCCATCCTATTTCACTTCTCACCATCCAGACTGGTCCTAAATCGCCCTTCTGCCCAAAGGCATGGTGTTTACTCAGTGTTGTAACTGTGAGTGCCCATTTCCTGTAGCAAATGGTAAGGGATCAGCAAATGTTGGTTGAGAAAATGAAAGCATATAGCCGCCATACCTGCTGCTTCATCTTGACTCATCCCTTCACTCTGCCCTTACGTGTCCCTCTCTGCTAAAGCTTTACCCTTCTTTAGCATTTACTTTCTCGATGGAGTTTCCTCCACTCCATAAGTTCTTCCTGACTGCTAGTCTTGGGTCAGGTGAATAAAACAGAAGCATGGTCCAGTCCTCATGAAGTGTCTAGTCCAGCTTGAAGGAACAACACACAAGTGAGAAGATACTTATCTGCCAAAGTGCTTAGGAGGGCCTGTGGTAGCTTGAGGTGACAGACGACTTCCTACAACACTCCTCTTGGTTCTAATTTTGACATTTTGGACGTTGCATACTGTTTTAGATAGAACCCAATTTTAAAAGCTAAAGACATATAGCTTCTACCTCTTTAATTCATGGTTGAAATTTTTTGAGGATATTAGTACTCAGTATTATTTTAAAATAATTTATTAGTATTAATCAATTAGGCAAATAAACTGAGAAACATTCAGTGAAGCCCCCCCAAAATCTAATTCCTGAGCATCTTTCAGACCAAAAATTGGTCCTAATAGTTTATAGTGGTATTAAAATTGAATGTCCAATAATCAGCTAAACTCTATTTACAATTTTTGCACTGGAATTTCATTTACTTTCTATTTAACGAAGGGTGATCTCATCAGGGGCAAACATACATAAAAGCCATGTTTAATAATCCTGGTATTATAGTACATTAGACATATAGTGCATTAGACATTCTGTAGATAAATTAGTGCAGCATTATTATTCATTAACTGATGTACAGTCTTGTGCACCAATTAGCCAGGCATTATCATTTGCCTATTAATTAGTATAATTGTAGGGTGAGCCACACCTTCCAGCTGGTGAGATAATAGTGAGAGGAGGATGATTTAGCAGTCTTCTCTTCAGAGAGGCTGAGGGGGGAGACGTGCTGGGCACTTATATTCTTTTAAAATTATTTGATGTATCTGTTAAGTTCAGAACATTTTCCAGGCAGCTGCCCATTAGCGAGAGATGTCTCCCAGACTGTGTTATTCTTCTAAGAGTCTTCTTCCTTCTCTTAGTAAGTTTAATAATGCCAATTTGCAGAATTCATTTCCAATAACACTAAGAACGCATTTACAGATTAAGTAGAATTCTTTGTAAAGTAAGGAATAAAGTGGAGGCTAAAATAAGCCAATCCAATCAATTCCTTTTTTAAAATTTTTTGATTAAGAAGAATAGACCCTAATTCGTTCATAAACTGGGAAGGATCTTATATTTGAGAGGTCACAGCAACTCCAGTCATTCTGTGTATGCAAGTAGTGGTATGTATTGTTTTTTTTCCTGTGCCCATATGATAGTCCCCAGCTTTCTTTTCTGGAGAAGGTCCATAGGGCCCTAGAACTGTTTTAAGGTCTTCAACTGCTGTTAGGTCGAGATAACAAGTCCTCACATCTCACACTGAGGGCAGACCGGGAGGATATTACATTATTTCTGACTCGCTCTGTTGATGTAGTTATCTACCTGGGAGAACTTAACCAGCTTGGAGCTCATGTCAAGGGGCTTTTTGATCATTCTCTACAGATCAGCAAATAGAATTTCGAAACAAATGAAATGTCCCTGGGGAAAATTTGCCATATTAAAACACCATCTCTATATGCCCTAGGTCACTAATCTAAAAGATCTCAGGCATCGTTTCTGCGCAAGCCTACAGTGAGCTGACTATCGCTCTTCTAGTCAGGTACTACTCTTACCAGACATGTTTTCCTTTCTGAATTAATTTACATAATGTTTGACTTGGTGAGTAGATTTTTCATGTAGATAGATTTTTATGACGAGTGTCATAAACAGTCAAAGATGGAGAAAGATCATAACAAGGTAATCAGAAAACACTACCTCCACCCAGGTCTATTCCACAAGCTTCCTCCTGACTCCAGCTCTGAGGATAGAATGAACATACCAGCTGGAAGAGTCCTGGGAGATGGGCGTATGCATGTGCTCAGCACATATTACCCAAGCACTGAATTGTGCCCCGGAGCACACTAATAAAATGTAATAGTTCCTAGCAATTTTAATAATCCTGTTTTATAGGTAATCCAAGGAGAAAGAAACCAATTTAAATGTGCCATCATCCAGTTTCCAAAGAGCCAGTGTGAGTTACCCTTGGGCTCACTGTATCTTTGGGAGCAGAAAAAATAAGCTCCTACTATTATGTGCAATTGATGGGTTAGTGTTCGTACAGAGTTGCTTTATTTCACTTCGGAAACAAAGTGGCATAACTCCAGGATTACCAAACATTTTGTTCACCATCAGGAGCCTACTGCTCTTTCCCCAGCAATCTAGCCCATTTGGACACATGAACAAGCAGAAACTCAAGCACAGCTAAGTAGGTCCCGTGAGAAACATTCTGAAGCTTTCTCTCCTTCCCTTTCATCAGCAGCCAGTTTGATCATCGACACCCACCCCGCAGCAGTTTTTTTTTTCAATCTGGCCCAGGTATGCTGAACCAGAGACTCTCAGACATGGGGGCAGAGCTGCTACTTGCTCTCCCTGACCTCAGCTTCACCACAACAGCAGAAGACAGGGAAAAGTCAAAGACCACACTGATCTAAGGTAGCCTGTCAAAGTCGCTGGAACTTCATGAAGACAGAGGCAACATTTGAACCCCAGTGGGCTGGGCTTGATTTCCAGAGCTCTCACCCTAACCTTCTCTATCAGTTGCCTTCTGTGATCCAATGGCCTCCCAGAAAAAGTAGTTTTCAAATACCTTGTGACCTTAGCTTTCCTTTTTTTTTACCCTCAAGATTTTCACACCAAAAAATAACTAATCTGAAAATTTCCAGCTTGTAAACTAGAAACCCACCTTTGATGTGGGGGGGAAGAAAAAATATAAAATTACCCTGGGTAATTTTGAAAAAATTTGACAGCGTCTAGAGGGGGTTCGTGGGTAATGTCCCTTCCAAGAGAAGGCATGCCTTTTTCATTCCCTCCCTGCTTGATGTCCATTTGACCTCAACAACTCAATAAACACATCAAGTGTCAAGAAAGGCACCAGCCTACCTGGTCTGGCACCCGTGCACTGCAGATAGCTCAAATGGCCAGTAAAATGGGACTGACCAGACCAGTAAGTTCTTCCAGTGGCCCCTGCTTTGTCACCTGGAGCAAAAAAAAAAAGGTTTAATCCTCTTCTGTGTGGAGGAGCTTAAAAGAGTAGACAGCTATCACACTCCGCCTCTGGAGTTTTCTTTGAAACATCTCAATTGGTGCTCACATTTCTTTGGTCTCATCATTGTTTCCATGTCGCCCCCGCTGGACATGTTATGAGTTGCCAACACTCCTTTAGGGTACATGAGGGACCTGGTACAGGACTCTTCAGGATCCTGACCTTGTTTTTTTTTTTTTTTCCCATTAAAATTTCCAAGAAGCTTTCCCCAGCCGGAAAAACTGAGCCATAATTCAAAGAGCCTGTTACATTTTTTTTCTCATCTAACCTACCCCCAGTGATCTCCAGGACCCAGGGAACCTTTATGTTTCAGAGGCTGTCCCACTTGCTTCACACACACAGAAAGGCCGCGGATCTCCAGTGAAATCCTGGCTTACATGGGCTCTTTGTAGTCAGCTGGAAAATACATATGGACATATGTTCATTCCTCTTTGGGTCGAGAGCCAGAACTAAGTGCAGCATTATAATAATGGGTTATATATTGATATGTCTCCGAGCCATACCATACCAACATATTATTTGTTTTTTAATCATTGAGTTTTTAAATTTTTATTTTTTTTTAGTTTTGGGGCCACAACCAGAAATGCTCAGGGGTTACTCCTGGCTGTGCACTCAGGAAACACTCCAAGCAGCACTTGGGGGGACCACATGGGGTGCCAGTAACAAACCTGGGTCGGTGGCATGCAAGAAAAGCATCCTAACCACGGTACTAGCTCTCTGGACCACCAACATAAGTTTTTTGCTGGTTAGTTTACTTTATTTTTTATTTTTATTTTTTTACATTTTATTATACCACCATGAGATATATAATTACAAAGAAGTTCATGTTTGGGTTTCAGTCTTACAGTGTTCCAGCACCCATCCCTCCACCAGTGCCCATTTCCCACCACCATGTCCCCAATTCCCTCCCCCCCCCTAGCCTGCCTCTATGGCAGGTTCTTTATCTCTTCTCTCTCTCTCTCTCTCTCTCTCTCTCTCTCTCTTCTCCCTCTCTCTCCCTCTCTTTCCCCCTCTCTTACACACTACAGATTACAATGCATACATTTAGAAGTTATCATATGTATCTTTTTTTCCTGTATTCAATGCTCAGTTCTAGGCTGGCATTATCACTTTCAACAATTATTAGGACACTGTTCCCTTTTCTATCTTACCTAAGCCCTAACTCCCACACGTTTGTGGTAGATTCCACCTTTGACAAGACCTCCAGATCCATGTTTTGCCTGACCTTGGATATTGGTTTCATACTATATAGACTTAGTCTCTAGGTCATGAACTAGATGTGAAATGGTTATCTTTACTTATGCTCTGAATTCACAGGCATGCCATCTGAGGCACCTCAGAAGGTTGACCTTTCTTTGGGTCCTTGGGTCAAGAGAGGAAGGTTTCCTGAAAATTGTAGTATATTAATAGATAATCCGTCAGAAGGTTATTTGCCTTTAAGTGAAGTACCTTTATACTTTCAATAATGGAAGAAAAGTATACCAAGCCAGATGTGGGTATACTTCAAGACACCAAACAAGGCACCAGTAGACTCTCACTTATTGTGTCTATTAGGTTCATCCTTCCTGCCCCGTATCTCCTTCCCTTCCTTTCAAGACTTGATTCTACTTGACCAAACCAGGAGTCCCTGGGACTATGGGAGAGACTGAGTCTGGGAGGTCTAAAGCATTTTGCATAATTTTTTTCCAAATAGGACAGACATCCATGACATGAATATTCATGACATACTTTTATTTTGTTTTGTGGGGCCATACCCAGCAGTGCTCAGGGTTAACTCCTCGCTCTGTACTCAGCGATCATGTAAGGTGCCAGGGATTCAACCTGGGGTGGCCATGTGCAAGGCAAAAGTCCTACCTGCTGTACTGTTGCTCTGGCCCCAATCACAAGACCCTTCTGAGATAAGTCATCTTCCATTCCTCAGTTTAACATATGTTACATGTAGAGTAAAATACTCAGTAAATGTAGATTTCAGAGTAATGACATTTTGGCATAACCCGGCTAAGTCAACATCTGTATTATATTCATAAAGAAAAGTGTTATGCTTAGAACAGATAAGAAACTGTGAAAAACCCCAAGGAACATCTGTTTTAAAGCTTGATGAAGTCCTCTTGGCTTTCCTTTCACGTCAGACTTAGCCTCATCCATACATTGAGAAGGGATGATATAAATCCATGCACTGAGAGGGATGCTATAAATTTCTACTTATCTTCCAACTAAATTCCAGGATGTGGTAATTTGTTCTTTTTTTTATAAAACATAAAATTGGTCCCAGAGAGATAATACTGCATGTATGTAGTCTTGCCTTACATGCAGTCGACCCAGGTTTGGTTCCAGGGATCCCAAATAGAGGTCCTGGATGTCCCCAAGCACTGCCAGGAGTGATTCCTGAGTGCAGAGCCAGAAGCAAGTGCTGAGCACTGCCAGGTGTGGCCCTAATGGAAACAAATGAGAATCATAAAGCTGTTCTCTGCAGTTTCCAACAACTTCAGTAATTTTAGTCTAATCTCCCACCCAAGGGAAAGAATTCCTTCTCTGATTTCCTCTGCAGAGACCCTTCCTCTCCCCATAGCTGACAAAACATGTAGATGAGTTCGGCACTTGATGAGAGCACAGGTGGTGGGATCATAGAACCAGTAATCCAAGCCTCCAGAGTGTTTACCATCTTTTTGGAGTTTTTTCAAACAATGAGTGAAATTCTCTTTTTTATTAGACTTGTTTATTTAGTGGTCTCCCAAGCCATGCTCATGGGATCCTGGACTACATGAGGAACATTAGACCAATTATGCCAATAGTTTAATACTTGGGCCTGGCAGTGCTGGCGACCAGCAGAGTCACACCGGCAGTGTTGATGGCCCCCCACGGCTACCTCCCCATGCCAGATATTGGCCTGTGCCCCTGGGCATAAGGACACGTGTCATTGATCTCTGAGTTATCTCCTCTCAGCTCTGTGAGATTTTCTTGAAGTACTTTTAAAATCAGGCCAGACCACCTCTAATCATTTAAAGTTCTGTTTTGTTCTCCCAGTTACCTGTTTGTCTCAGCATCTAATTAAAAGAAAAATAGGTAAATTTCCTTTAAAAATATTTAGAATAAGTTCTCCCTGATTTTAGGCTTAATCCCCTTTTTATGGAACTCACAGACCAAAGTCTGTTAGAGTCTCTGTCCTAGGACCTTAGAAGAGTCCAACAGGGGCCAAAGTCCTCCTGGAAAATGTGCTAGAAAACACACGTGCTTTTGGGCAAGATCTAGTCCTGGCTGACTGACTCAGTTTGGTTGTTAATGATTTACTCGGAACTTCTATAGGGACAGGCACATTGGAGGAAGGCAGAAAGGCAGAAACACTATTTACACAATGCACCACTCTAAAGGTAGAACAAGAGGCTGCTTTCTCGATGTGCCCAGGCTTTTGGCTGTTCTGAGACTCAGTGTGTGGAGTCCTGGCGATTAGAGGCTAGTAGTAGAAGAGGGAACTCCACAGTCTATTTTGCTGCTTCTGTTTCAGTTCTGGACTCAGGAGCAGGATGAGTTTTCCCAAGGGCATCAGGGCATGATTCTCTATTGGGAGCTGCTGGACAGAGTCTCACTTCATCTTCTGTCCCACCATCGTGTTGATCGGAGGTTAATGGACATTTGCTGTGGTTCTGGTTCCTGCTGCCCAGTCTCTAGGCAATCACTGAATCTAGGCTCTGCCTGGAGTGCTCAGAGACTGTCTTCTCATCCATTGTGTTCTCACTCACTCCAGTTCACCCAGAAAAAGTTACTCTCCCTGAAAGGTGCTGCCTTGCTGAACTTCCAGGCCCCAAAGCCACCCCTTAAATTTCTGTATTCAGGCGTAGCTGGCCTTTTTAAGATAAATGACTGATGGATGGGTGAGAGGGAGCAGGAGAAACAACCATCACAAACAGCCCACTGCGGAGCTAAGAGGCAACTGCCATCGCCCACCTTAGCTTGGTCCTGGCTAACTCAGCTTTGCTCAACCCTTGTTGAAATATTTCATTTATATGTTCCAATCTGTAACATTTTCTTATTTGAAATGTCATTTATCCATTGAAAAGTACTTCACAGGGAAGGATAAAGACTTTGCTGCGATCATTGAGAGTCCGTGTTCTTTTTTTTTTTTTTTTTTGCTTTTTTGGGTCACACCCGGCGACGCTCAGGGGTTACTCCTGGCTCTGCACTCAGGAATCACTCCTGGTGGTGTTCAGGGGACCATATGGGATGCTGGGGATCGAACCCGGGCTGGCACAGGCCAGCTGCTTGCAAGGCAAACGCCCTACCCTCTGGGCTATCGCTCCGGCCCGAGAGTCCATGTTCTTGCTCTTGCATCCTACCCCTGCGATGTGCTCTAGAGAGTCATGACCTGCTTCCAGTAAAGTCCACACCCATGGCTAGAATTTCTGAGAGTTACTGGAGGCAAACTGTGTGAGTCCTAAAAAGTTCCAAGTAAGCAAAATTGTGCCCCTGTCACTCAGAGTGAAGTAAGTTTGGGCCAGCCAGTTTCCTTGCCTCTAACATGGTGTAGATCTTATTACAGGGCTGGGGAAATAGTACAGGCACAGGTTCACTCCCTGGAACCACCTGGACCTCTGATCATCAGCAGGCCTACCTGCTCTGGCCCCCAGGTATTGCCAGACTGAGCACGGAACCATTGGGCTCACAGTACTGGGCTGAGCATAGTTGCAAGTGGGCCTTAGGCCCAAGAGCACTGCAGAGGAGGCTACTATTAAAATAAACATCAATTTAAGTTATTTATGAGGGTTATGTAAGTGCCTGACACCATAATCAGATAAGGGATCACTGCTGTGAGTGGGATGGGTGAACAGTCTCCTCCCTAACTCTGTCACTTCACATTTCAGTCTCGTTTCTTATCTGTCGGTCAGATTGAACTGGGTCCCTTGAAGCATGAAGAGTCCATGATATCTCAATATATAAGGAGAAGGAGCTCAGAAATATCAGGGAACTCGTCCAAGGTCAAGAGTTCAGAGGCAGCAGAATGGCCAGCACCTTCTTCTGTAGCCTCCTTCTCACTAGCTACTCCCCGCTGCCTGTACACTCACATGCACAGAGCAGACAGACTCTGGTTTTCCAACAGGAATATGGGACACCTTCTGCTTACCTGGGGAAAACAGACTCAGGATTCAAGGAGTGAAAGGGAGAGAGGGAACTTGCTTTGGCTTAGGAGATTAGGTCAGCCATGTTTCTGTGAGGAGGCTGAAGGATGCCAGTGAACTAGTAAAGGCCACCGCCTCATAGTCTCTCCACAGACACCTGCCTTTCTGGTGTCTCCCCACAGATTATACATCCCTTTACCCCATGGCTCTTTCCTTGTCAGCTTGGCTCCCTGGCCTGTTGTGTTTGCTGGCCCCTTGCTATTTGCTGTAGTAGTCACTCGGGGCAGTCCCTGGGAACTGGTGGTGTTGGTAGGGGTGGTGGAAGGGTGGCAGCTAAGAAGAACCTGGTCAGATTCCCAGAACTCCACAAAGAGCCTATTGGGTCTTCTAGATCCAAGTCTTCTAGATCCAAGTCTTTAGGACTTCCCCTCACTCCTCTTTATCTGGGATTCAAGTTGGGCCACCTGATTTATTTAACCATTCACACTAAAATAACACGCCTTATTTATTTTTGAATGGGTGATTGTGAGGTGAACAAACTTTCTATCCACGTCAGCAACTTCTCTACACAGTCCAGGGTCAGCCATGTAGGACATACTTAAATAAGTTCATCACCTGGGACCAATGTGGGGTCAGGTTAGGTCCAAATAAATGAGACAGACAGAGAGGGAGTGTTTGCTTGGTGGATTCCTCAGGAAAACAGGCCATAATAGTGAGGTAATTTAATTCTTATTGACAATTCTCACAGGGTGGACTATGGGTTGAATTGCCCATAGGCCAGAGTATAAAAGTCCACCCATAGGCCAGAGTCCATATTCTCACTCAGTACCTCAGAATATGCCCTTATTAGAAGGTAGCACCTTTACAGGTGTAATCATGTCAAATTGAGGTTATTTTGTGGTCCGGAAATTCAGAAGATCAGCATCCTACTAAAAAGGGAAGTTTAGAGACATTCAGGAAGAAGCTGCCTTGTGCAATGAAGACAGTTATGAGGCATTGGATGTGTCTATCAGCCAAAGAGCCCTGAAGAGGGCTCATACATCTTGGGCAGTGAGGAGAGAGCATGAACAGATTCTTCCTCAAAGGACTCCTAAGCGCTTCTTGACTTAAGGTCAAGCCTCCAAAACCAGACAAGTTTCTGTTGTTTGGGTCACTCAGTTTGGGATACTATTATGGCATCCCCAGAAAACCAATAATAAGTTGAAAGATGGTCATCCTATATTAGATGTGGAAACTGAGACACAGAGAGAGAAAGCGCTATGTCATTGCTAACTAACAAAGAGCAGGCAGGCTTTCTGTTTATTTTACTCCCAGAATCTATCTTCTTAACACAGTATTTAAAAATAGTTCTTTCATTTAAATAGTTAATGCACTTTTTTGAAAAAAAAAAAACACTTTCTTTTTACTGAATTTGAGCTCAGACCTGAAGTCAAGAGGAATGAAAATACAATTTCATTCATGGGGAAAACACAATGGGCAGGGCTCTTGGATGAGACCAACCAGAATTTGATCCCTGGAATTCCATATGGTTGCCTAAGCCCCATCAGGAATGATTTCCGAGTCCACAGCTCAGAATAAGCCATGAGTACAGCCAGGTGTGACCCAAAAAGCCAAAGTCAAAAATAAAAATCAAGAACATGTTTATCTGGAGGGTTCCTGATCTGCCCCTAGCAAGGTAAGAGACCATTGTATTGTGCCACACTGATCTAGAACAAGTGTCTGACAGTGGAACATGCAATCAAGGGAAATGTGCCCCAGGTAGAGGCTAGGTGGATGCGTGGGAATCTGGGTCCCAGCCCGAGACAGGCAACAGGCAGAAGCAGCTCTAGATCCTGAAGGAAAGGCAGGAGAGAGATTTACACAACGGTCACTGGCACATTGGAGACAGTCAACAAAGTTAACAGACCTGGTCTCTGGTCATATTCAAATAATGCAACTGAGCCAAGTTATGCCCCAGAAAGCCCCTTTCAGTCATTGGGCTGCACCTCAGACTGAAACTGGGAGCCTGTCTTGTGTGGACAAAGAAACCTCTGAGGAAAACGTTGTTTCCCACGAATCCTATGGCAACTGCCTTTTTGAGGATTCACCATGTCTCCCTGCTTTCTTTCCTCCAAACTGACCTCCCCACTTTTAGCTGGGACTTTCCTTCCCTAACGCGACATTGATCGGGCATCTGGATAAACCATGCCCCCATCATAACTTTCCTCACTGCCATCTTCTGTCTAGTCCACAGTTAGTCTCCTTCGCTTCAGCTTTCACCCTTCTCCTGGCCTCAACACAAAGTTCCAGCTCCCCATTCCTTGATTTACTTTTAAATATCACCTTCCCCCAGCCCTGTGCTGAGACATCTTTTGCCAGAGATATGTCCTCCCTCACAACTTTACTTTCAAGACTCGGTTCAGGCATCAAGTTTTCTCAAATTCTTCCTACATGAACCTATTTGGGTTCAAACTTTCTTTTGGGGCCCCATCACAGTAGTATCTTTTAGAACTATGGATTCTGTTGCAAAAAAATATGTACCTGTATGCTCCACCAACTTTTTGGGGAGCAGGATCATATGTTAATTATATTTGGGCTGTGAAATGCCCATCCTGTTACAATTGTTCAATCCACAATCGTCAGGAGAAGACGTGACTAGATGAATGAGCCTGAATTGAGTGAGCACACACTAATAACAAGGCTCTGGGTTACATCATGAAAGTCTGTGCCATGAATCCCCCAGAACTGGAAGTGGAGAGAATCTATGTGGAAGATCAAGCACCAACCATTGCTTGCCATTTGTAGCAATGCCCCCAACTCTTGTCCGTTCTTCCTAGTTTCCAGTTTCCCGTGGACCTGGATTTTTGGTAGGATTTAGCATTCATTTTGCAGAAATGAATTTTGAGAAATGCTGGCTGTGTGGGAAGGAAGAGCACAGGAAGTAAGTGGAAAGGAGGTGAATATGAGTGTCCGAGAAAAGCATGAATAGTAGGAAGAAAGGGGAATTTCGTGTGGTGAGTGATTCGTATTCCCCCACGTGGTAACCTACTCTACAGATCTCTTCTTCCTTCCTTTCTCCCCCAGTTACTGAATGTTGTAGCTTTCCTGAATTCCCACATGAAGGCAAATGCAAATGAGCAAGAAATGAAGATGAACATTCTGTCTTGGTTTGCACCCAAGTAGCAGGTGCTAGAAGAAAACAGACAGATTGTGGTGCAACTGGCTCTACTTTTTCTCAGAGATTTGGGGTCATGGAAAAGTTGGCAGTAGGAACTCGGCTCTTCTCTGGAGGCTCAAATATAAGTCATGCCCTGGAGACTGGCCAGACATAAAAGAAGTGGCCGGTGGTGGCTGTTAGAGAGAACAGCTGTCCCCAAGGCTAATACTGGGATGTGCTTTGAGTCTAACTCTCCCTACTTGCATTTTTAGTTACATGGAAGTTTGTGAACTACTTATGTTGCACTGTGGTTGAATAATCACTGAGGATTCCACCTTGAAAACACAGAAGCTAACACTGGGTGTTCTTCCCAGGATATTCCCTTCTTATTCCAGGATTGCCAGTTAGGGAACTTCACCTAAAGGCAGCTACTCCCTTCAAGACCCAATGTGCCCTCCCTCTACCCCTCTGACTGCGTACAGTGACCCTCACATCTCCTAGTTATATGACTATGGGGACAAGGAGTAGAATTTGTGTCTCTGGGGACTGGAGTGATAGCACAGCTGGTAGGGCATTTGCTTTGAATGCAGCTGACCTGGGTTCGATCCCTGGCATCCCATATGGTTCTCCAAGCACCGCCAGGAGTAATTCCTGAGTACAGAGCCAGGAGTAACCCCTGAGCATCTCTGGGTGTGACCCAAAAAGAAAAAAAATTGTGTCTCTGCATGAGCTCAATTACTCAAAAACAGTCTCCAGGGCAGGGTCAGCCACATTCTTACCCTTATATAAGTAACACTTGAGAGTTCTCCACCCTCATGCTGACTGTGTAAATCATATGAAGACAAATAAGATAGGAATAAATCCCAAGCAAAATACCCTCATCATCTTACTTTGCTCATTCAACTATTTTTTTATCACAGCAAGAGAGTGATAATGGTTGCCAAGAAAGACCAGTTTGATGCCCTGAAAAAGGATCTGATTTTAATCATTGACCTTGAACCAAGACTCAAGGCTACATGATTTGTGCTTTAAAACAGGAGCACCACTGAACTAGTAAATTCAAGAGAAGGATTTCTGTTGGTGCAGCTCGGGTATGCAAGTGCCCTATTATCTTTCCTGGAGAGTTTCCGTCTTCTACCCAATGTGTTCCCTGTTCACCTCAGACAGGATCCCACAGCTCCCAGTCCTGGGCCACTACTGGTTGGCACAGGCTTTCTCTCTGTTCTTGAAAGTTGACATCTGCAGGGCATAGATCCACCACCTTTCACAGTTATTTCTTAGTACCTGAATCACCCTTCTTCTTCATTCTTTCTACAAAGGGGGGTTGGTTAATCCTACTGCCTGTAGCTGAGTAAAAAAAATATGAGTGTGTGCGGGCCTAGATTCTCATTAAAAAATTAAACCGGATTGATTAGGGTAACTGCGTCTTGGTGGGTTTCTAACTTTCTCAACAACCAACTCTAGGCTTGTTCATAGAATATTTCACAAGGCAGGGTCTGACGGGAGCAGAACAGACACATTCTTGTTTGGAGGAATGACTACTCAAAACAAGCTTTATATCCCATCCCCGGCTCCCCACTATCTGACATAGAAGAGATCAACGGAACAAGCAGCTGAAACCTGCCTGATATGACTCGATAGCCTCTGGAGTCTGACTGGTAAGATCTTTGAGTGCAAGGATAATGTTTGCTTTAGAAAAGGTACTTAGAACAGGTGCAACAGATTTATTGAACACATGTCTTGCATTGGGTTCTCACGGTACAGTTGATATGGTCTGTGCTCTGAGGGGGCAGATAAGACGTGCTGAGGGTCAATGAGTTGCTGACCACTCTGGGCACTTTTGCCTCAAGCAATTTGGGCCTCTGTACCCATACTTGCTTTTTCTCTTCTCAAAACCTTCTTTCATGCTGCCTTTGATTATGTCTTACAGTCCTTGCTTTCTTTTCATCTAGCATTTCTATTGTTTTTGCCTTTGATCTCACTGGAAAGCATATCCAAATGGATTCACAAATGGTGGCACATCTCTACAGAGGAATATCACTTAATTCTCTAAAGAAATGAGCTATCAATGCAGGGAAACAGATAAGAAATCTTAAAGGCATATGAGTAAATGAAAGAGAGCAATCTGAAAAGGCTATGTTCTGTGTGATTCTAACTTTGCCACACTGGGGAGAGGACAGAACTATAGGAATGTCCAGAAGCTTCATGGTAGCCAAGGGTTTAAAGAAAGGGAGAGTAGGGGTGAACATGTGAATATGTGGAATACAGGGGCTCGACGGATCATGCAACAACAATGTACCTAATGCTAGATGCATGACATGATTCACTTGTCAAACCCCATAAAACGATGTGAGGAAACTACAGTGAATCCTAATGCAAATTATGAACTTCAGTTAATACAAATGAACCAATATTGGGTCATTATTATATAAATCACACTAGAGCAAGATATTAACAACTGAGTAATCTGTATGTATGAATCCATTCTGCTGTTTTATAAGCCTAAGCCTATGCTGTAAAACACCCTTTAAATTTAAATACAGGGGCTGGAGCAATAGCCCAGCGGGTAGGGCATTTGCCTTGCACGCGGCCGACCTGTGCGGGCCGGGTTCGATCCCCAGCATCCCATATGGTCCCCTGAGCACTGCCAGGAGTAATTCCTTTTGCAGAGCCAGGAGAAACCCCTGAGCATCGCTGGGTGTGACACAAAAAGCAAAAAAAAAATTTTAAATTCAAAACCAAAAACAAAACACTGAGCCCAGTCTCCCAGCCTTCACCCTGGTATGGCTCCCAGAAATCTTCACAGTTCACTGGTGTTCTTTCTTTGCCTTTCTGCCTCCTAGAAAGCTGGCAATGCTTCCATCTCACCACCAATGAGATATATTCTTGACTCCCAGTGTTACCTAACCCTTAGACCCACTCCTCACCCCAACTCTCTTTGCCCACACACCTAGAACTGTTCCTCATGTGAGTGAGTCTGTGTCATCACGCTGACCTTTTGCTCTTTGATCCCATGCCCGACCACACTTTCTCTCTAGAACTCCCAGGATCTAGAGTGTATCTTCACATTGGTTTCAATGTGAATACAATGTCTTCTTGGTTATCTCTTTTTGAAAGAGAGATCTTCCCTTAACACCATCATGTAACCATTGATATTCAAATCAGATTCCCAGCTCCTTCTCCATCCCAGAAGAGAAAGAGAGAAAGAGAGATCTAAACTGTCAGAGAAAGGAAAAAAAGTTTCCAAAACCTCTCACCTGTAGACTTCCTGTAGTCTGTCACCCTAATTGCATTCCTGGTTGGAGCTGGTGGCATGTTGGTTATAAGTCTTACAAGCTAATAGTCTGAGATCACTCGATCAACATTTCATACACTGAGAAGGAGGATGATAGGACTTACCAATCATCCTTTTACAACCTGTAAAGTTACAGCCTACTGTTAATAATTTATCTCTTACATTAAAGTACAGAGAATTGCTATCATTGTTCAGTTATGGGGCCAAGACAGGCAAGACAAAACCCGGATTGGAAAAAAACCAAAAATATAAAAAGCGTCCATTGCATTTCAATTCGTTCAAAGGGCCAGAGCTTGGAGTTAGAGCTTGCTTCCAAGTGTCCATTGGGTTTGGCTAGGAGTGGGGAGCATGGGAAGCCAAATAATTTAACAAGTTTGAAAGAAAAGGTAAAGATCAACTTTGAAGGAAAATCTAATCCCCATCTTATCTTAAAAAAGAAGGCCATAACCTTTGTGAATTGCAGGCACTAAAACGATTAAGAGCATGGTTTATTCTGGGACCATTTTCAATAGTTCTTGACTTTATCACTTGACTTCCTGTTGATTATCCTGCTCGTGCTGGACTAGTAACATCTCAATAAGTCCTGTCACATGCTAGATAGCTCAAGGGCTTCTGCCTGCTCCAGGAACATATGAGATCTATAATTGTTGCTGGTATTTGGCATATCAAGTACGACACAGGTAGGTTGCCAGGATACAGCAGTCAATGTTCCAATGGTCAATACTCTGGACAGCCTGAAAACATTCAAACTCTCTCAATCTGGTTGAGAAATTTAATCCCCAAATTCTTTTTTTGTTGTTGTTTTTGTTGGTTCTTTTTTAAAAAATAATATTTTATTATACCACAGTGAGACATACAATTACAAAGTTATTCATGTTTGGGGGACAAAGACAGTCCACAGAACGGGAAAGAATATTCACCCAATACCCATTTGATAAGGGGTTAATATCCAGGATATATCAAGCACTGGTAGAACTTTACAAGAAGAAAACAGTCAACCCCATCAAAAAATGGGGAGAAGAAATGAACAGAAACTTTGACAAAGAAGAAATTCGAACGGCCAAAAGGCATATGGAAAAATGCTCAGCATCACTAATCATCAGAGAGATGCAAATCAAAACAACAATGAGATATCACCTCACACCACAGAGACTGGCACATATTCAAAAGGGTAAGACCAACAAGTGCTGGCATGGATGCAGGGAAAAGGTGACTCTCACCCATTGGTGGGAATGTCGACTGTTTTTGTTGGTTCTTTACAGGTGATAGTCAAGGGTTACTCATGGCTCTGAACTCAGGAATTACCCCTGGAGGAGCTTGGGAAACGGATGGGATGCTAGGTATTAGAACTGGGCTTGCAATACCCATCTGATAAGGGGTTAATATCCAGGATATATCAGGCACTGGTACAAATACATAAGAAAAAAACAGCCAACCCCATTAGAAAATGGGGAGAGGAGATGAACAGAAACTTTGACAAGGAAGAAATCTGAATGGCCAAAAGGCATATGAGAAAATGCTCATCATCACTAATCATCAGAGAGATGCAAATCAAAACAACAATGAGATATCACCTCACACCACAGAGAATGGCCCATATCCAAAAGGGTAAAAGCAACAAGTGCTGGCGTGGATGTGGGGAAAAGGGGACTCTCATACACTGTTGGTGGGAATGTCGACTTGTACAACCTTTCTGGAAAACAATATGGACATTCCTCCAAAGACTAGAAATTGAGCTCCCCTTTGACCCAGCCATACAGCTCTTGGGAATATACCCCTGGAAAGCCAAAAACACACAGCAGAAACACAATCCGCACTTTTATTTTCATAGCAGCACTATTCACAATAGCCAGAACCTGGAAACAACCAGTATGCCCGAGAACTGATGACTGGATAAAGAAACTGTGGTACATCTACACAATGGAATACTATGCAGCTGTCAGAAAAATGAAGTTATGAAATTTTGCTATAAATGGATGGATATGGAAAGAATCATGTTGAGTGAAATTAGTCAGAAGGAAAGAGAGAGACATAGAATGACTGCATTTATTTGGATGACATAAATATACTAGGTGATCTTACCGAAAGTGGAAATTACCACAAGCGTGTGGGAGTCAGAGGTTAGTTTAGATAGAGAAGGGAACATGTGTGAATAAATGTCTAAAGTTCTGATGCTAACATAGAACTGAGCATTAAATACAGACAAAAAAAAATGCAAATGATGGCTTCTAAGTGTACGTAGTGCAACCCACAATGTGTGGGAGAAGGAGGAGAGAGAGAGGGAGAGGAGAGGAGATAAAGAACCTGCCATTTAGGCAGGATGTGGAGGGGGGAGGGAATTGGGGACATGGGTGGTGGCTGGGGGGCACTGGTGGAGGGTGGGGTGCTGGAACACTGTGTGACCGAAACCCCCAAGCGTGAACAGCATTGTAATTGTATATCTCATGGTGGTATAATAAAATGTTAAAAAAAATACAACTTTTATATCTAACTATGGTACTAAAATATCTTAATTAAATCAATTAAATCAGCCCTGCCTCTAAACAAACAAAAAAAAAACTGGGCTGGCATGGTCAGCTGTATGCAAGGCAAATGCCCTGCATTATACTATTGTTCTGGCCTCCAATCCTCAAATTCTTTATCTTTCAGGGAAAAGTCACATGATTTTCTGGAAAGCAACAGGAATATGGCCATAGGAGAAGGAAAGGAAGTGAAAATCAGGGGAGAAAGGAGTTTGAGAAAAATCCTGATGTCCACAAGTTTCCCATTCACATACTATTTGACTATTCAGATACTCGCCATAGTTAGAATATGGGGCTATTATGAAAGCAAGCAGAGGCTGAGATACTTCAGGCAAACTCGGACTTTTTTAGAAATCTTCATAGTCTAACTCCCTTATGGTGAAGTATCTCCTCGTTCCCATATATCTGATGCCTTATCTAGTCCTCCCACCAGGGGTAGTCAACAAGAGAAATAGCCTCCACAATCTGGGCAGGATGGGGCCACGGAACATCAGTGCTGTGCACAGAAATCTCATGGCATGAGGCACTCTCAACAGACTCAAATCCTGAGGTTTTATAATAATAGTGTCAACTCCTCAGTAGCTCTGTGATCCTCTTACTCTGTGAGCCACAGAGAAAGCACCCAGGGTAAGTTCGGTGAATAAATAGCTAAAGAACATTTGAGATTCTGCTTGAGGAAAACGTACTTAAGGTGTCCTGGGCCAACTTTCCTTTTTGTGGTCTCCATAGTCCCTCACCCTTGGTTGCTTGGAGAATGAGAATGCCCTTGCTGCATGGCCGAGTGAAAGTCATGTTCTTTTCTGCCTCTTTTGCCCAGCCAAGGAAAGAGGCTCAGGAACTTGTGAATTTTCCTATCTCTTGGGAAAACAGCTCTTATGTTTTCTGGAGGAGGCATGGCAGGTTTGTATGACGTATTTAGCAATTCCCTGGATTCTTGAGGGAAAAACAGGAAAGAAAAGAAACCAACTGGGTTTAGCTCATTAGAGTCGAAGTGCTGTGCGTTCTGTTGGCCATGGCTTTGGTAATCATAGGAAGCTATTGTGATGGCACTGGGGAGAAGAGACTCCCCTTGTTCCTTTGAGGAGCTTGCTCATGACTACTCCAGTTGGAGGTTCTTACAAAATCACATTCAGAAGAAATGCGAAACTGGGTTGGCCTTGGCCTATTTGGCCTGAAGATGAGAGAGTCTTGCATGAGAGAGCAAGTGAGCAATACTCTCTGCCAGTGGAGTTGAGAAAAGTGAACATAGGGCAGGGGCTGGCATGGGGCCTCAGCAAGATAAGTAGAACAAAAACCATAGCTAGTAGGGTTCACCTTCTTACAGAACTGTTTCTGTGCAAGGGGTCCTCCCTGGTCTCCCAGGCTCCCAGGCTCTGAGCACATGAGGACTACAATGGAGGAGGGAGTCTTGGTACTCACAGAAGTCCTGCCTGACAGTCAGACGGGAGGCAGTATACTCACAGGTGGAGTAAGAGAAGGTTGGTCAAGAAATGTCCCTGCAGGAATGGTTTAGGGAGAGGGCATGAAGTTCTCTGGAAGTAATTTTTCTTTGACCCCTCAGATCTTTACTCAATCACCAAAAGCTTCAACCATGATAAAATTAAAAGTCACAATGGGGAAAGAAAGAGGGTAACACCAGATCTATGTAGCGGACTTGGGGAGGCTGATGGGCTCACTGGAAGCATTGAAAGCTTCAATCCTTTTTTGCTTTGCTTTTGTCTTTGAACATTAATCAGCCACAGGGTCAGCTCCTCCCCTTCTGGCTGCTTCCCCAGGTCTATAACTCGCAGATTTTCTCCTTGGGAGGGAGCCCTCATTGCTCAGATGTGGGAGTAACTGACTCACTTAGGACTCAATGAAGGCTCAGCTGAATGTTACTCTTGCTGAGTTTCCTCATGTCTGTAGCTTGTGTTCACATAGGAAGTTCTGTCCTTCTGTCCAGGTAGTCTGTTCAACTGGAAAGAAGGACCAAAGGGCTAAGTTTGGGAGCAGGGGTGATACACCAGCCAAAATATATGCTAATCCCTGAGAGCAGCTTCTCAGCTCTATGTGTGTTTCAGAGGCTTCTGTCCCTTGTGAATGCAGCTCGAGCATGCACCCATAACCAATCTGTGGAGCAGAGCAAATCTGAAAGGGTTCCTTTACTACTTGGACTTTGGATCTACACTGGTCACTGAAGGGTTCCAGGGAATGTAATGGCAGGCAAAGGAAAGCAAAAACCCAAGGAGAAGCACTTACCTGAGCAAGAGGAAAAGTCAGCCTCTGACACCTCCCTGACAAAGATGAAGCAGCTCTGGGTGTTGCATTCTCCTCTATGAAAGGACTTCAATCTCCGGCACAGCATCTTTCCGTATTCTTTTTTTTCAAATTTCCACTTGACAGACTAGTATTCAAGGACCTATTCTGGGAGCTAGTTCTGCTTTGGGAATTTGGTGATAATGCTAACAAATTGTGTACCCCCTGAAGAGGTCTCCCGAACTTTCAGAGCACGAAGGTTGATAAAGCCTTGATCTGGGGGAGAGTCACTTCTGCGCAAAGAGCATTGCTTAGTAAAGTTCTCTGCAACTTGCCAAAGCAAACAAACACAACACTATTGGATCATGCCCGCTGACCTTCTGCACTGTCCTTCCAATCTCCAGTGAAGCTGCAAAGCTGATTGCCATCAGAGGGTTTCCTTGGCATGCTGGAGGCTCTGGAGAAATCTCCTCACTTTATGGCAAGGAAAAGAGCACCTCCATCATTTCTCTTTGACTCTTCTTTTTGAAATGTAAAAGTATGAAACTCAGACCCCAATTTTCTTCCCCTGTTATGTGGTAAACTGATCATTTAATTTTATTTTACTTTTGTTACATGTAATTAAGTGTAGCTATAGACACTGTCCTATGAACAGAAAAATATTTTGGCCTCAGAGAGAAATTATTCTTTTTGTTTGCTGCATTTTTTTTTTTTTTTTTTTTTTTTGGGGCGGGGGGTCACACCTGGCAATGCTTAGGGGTTACTCCTGGCTCTGCACTCAGGAATTACTCCTGGCAGTGCTCAGGGGACCATATGGGATGCCGGGGATCGAACCTGGGCTGGCATGGGCCGGCCATATGCAAGGCAAATGCCCTACCCGCTGGGCTATTGCTCTGGCCACTGATACATTGTTTTTAATTATTAAATTCTACCACTTAACCTTCACTTGCTTTTCTCCCTGCACCTTCTTCATGGCTACAGATGTGTAAAGTCCACTTGGTTTGGATTATAAAGTTCATTCTGCAGTGCAGAGATTTGGCACTAAGGGGCTAGATATAATTATCACCAATTTCTGAGATTACTGTTATGACAGAAAGGTTCCAGGATGTCAGTGTACTTATATACATCCACCTGAAGTGAAGTGAATTGTAGCAAAAATTGATACATTTTTAGAATAATTTTTCTCAAATACTTTTTCTCACAACTTGATCATTGAATAAAATAAGTCACCTAAACTCTATTTCCCTTTTCTACTATATTCTTTGCAGTTCTTTAAATAATATCTGATTGTCATGCCAGCAATATGATAATCAAATAATCTATATGATACTCCAAAATAAGGGTACAACAGGCTTGAAAATCAAACTGGAAACTAGTATTTTGTATATTTCTGCTTTCAACATCTTGCTGCTTCTTATTCCACACAAATTCTAGGTTTGTACATAAATACTTCAAAAATTTCCCCAAATACATCATCACATTCAGGGACCCCACTCTCAAAGAATATTAGAGTATCAAAGGCTTTGATAGATGCACTGTTCAAAATAGTATCAGTGTGAGGATTGCACAAAGTCCAGCCCAGCCCAAAGCATGAGTGGGACTTCTACAAAATGCAGGATTTCTTTCTCACCAGGAGGAACTCAAAAAAGGGATGGTGTTTAGAAACCAGCTGTTTGAAGGTGATGTGGATGGGATGATGGACAGAAACAGCAGAGAGAAACCTACTATCTCTCTGGTTTTGGGGGTTAGAAGCAAAGTATTGAAGGCTTCTGAAAACTTACTATCTCAGAGTACCATGGGGGTTGGAAGTATGGAATGCATCTGTCACTTTGGAGGCACTTGGTAAATGGCAACTGTCATGACGGTTGATGACCTTGGACGCTAGAGCAAATCGATTATGTCTTGGCCACACTCTGCCTCAGGACCTCCACTCTGAAAGTCATGTTTGTTCTAGGAAGAGTGAAGTCTGCTAGTCATTCCCAGAATAGAAAGCCCTCCAAGGCAGTGATCTGTGTACCTGGTTTGTTAACTGGCAGTTGCTTTGCCCAACAGTCAATGAAAGGGTACTCAAAAATACTCTTTGTAAAGTGTGGCTTAATTTCACTTAATGAGTTTTTATACTCTAAGTATAATAAGTATACTCATGAGTACATTCTTTAAGATAAAAAGCTCTTCTACACTAAGTTGATCTGGCATTTATAGAGGGAGTGAAGGATAGAGGGAAGAGCCTTTCAAGGCTTGTGATGAGGTGTCTGCTCCAGGACTAAAGTCCTGAATCTAAACTTGGGATAACTCCTCCCCCTTCATCCAGTCACTGTTTTTTATTTTAGGATGACTCTATGCATGTCTGGCCTGATTGGGCCCTTCTCTGTGAAATATCAAGTTAAATAGTACCAGCCTCATTTTGTAATCAAAATTAAAAGTTTGAAAGGTTAACAGATATGCCCAAGATCACACAGAAGGACAGAAGCAAAGTTAGAATTCAGACTCAGCTTGTTTATCCTGACTGCTCAGGATTCTCTACATAAGATCCGCACAATTTTTAACTGTATGGAACTAAACCATGACTCCACACCAGTGTGGAAATAAATTCTGTCTTGACTACTTTGTACAAATTTGAGCCAGTCACATGTGCTCTCTGAAATCTGAATTTCTCTTTAAATGGAGATGAGACTTTCTCAAGATTTATAAAGATAATGAGTAGAAGTAAGTAACTAGAAGCAGTAATGAATATTAGTAAGGTATCTAGCACAGAGAAAGTGCTAAAAAATCAGTGACTAATTTTACTAATATTGTTATTTATCTTTTCATGATCAGTTCCTTCTTGAAGTTGGGAAGACAATTTTGGAATAGAAGAAAGAGCACTGGACAGGATAACTTGGGAAACTGGAGATCAAACGTTGAGCCAGCAGCCCTTCAGCTATGAGGCCAGTGGCATGCCATTCCATTCTTCTGCCCTACTCTCCATCTCCGAAAAATGAGGCTAGTAATATATCTATCTCTATCTCTATCTCTATCTCTATCTCTATCTCTATCTCTATCTCTATCTCTATCTCTATCTCTATCTATCTATATCTATATCTATCTATCTATCTATCTATCTATCTATCTATCTATCTATCTATCTATCTATCTATCTATCTATCTATCTATCTATCTATCTATCTATCTATCTATCTATCTATCTATCTATCAATCATCTGTCTGTCTGTCTGTCTGTCTGTCTGTCTGTCTATCTATCTCCTGGAGTTACTGTGCAAATTGAATAAAAAGGCAAGATCCAGAATTTTTTCTGCAAAACAGTTAATTGGGATGAGCAAAAATCCATCTACTAAAAACCTGCTTTTTCGTCATGTTTTGACAATGAAGCATGTTGTCAAATAACCTTTGTTTTACCAGAGTGAATGGAACTCTGGGATCCATTTTCTGTGACTCAGAGAAGTGGCATACAACAAAAATATGATCAGATTCTCAATTTCCTGGTGCCATCTTGAGGATCCATAGTGAGAGTAAACATCCCAAACATAGCCTGGAGCAAGAGAATGGATGAAAGGGAAGAAGTAGACAGGAAAAGGAATTTCATCAGAGTTGGCACAGGTCAGTTTGAGGGGGTGGAGGGGTTGTGTGCTTGTCAAGACAAAAGAGAAGGTCCTAGGGCATCTGGAATTGATTTGTGTTTGCCTAAGTGGTATTTCAGAGAATGATTAATGAGTTGTGATAATGAATCTTTATGGCAAGGGAAAGACTTGTAACGGTGAAAGACAGACCCTAGTGAGTGGGCTTGCATGGTTGAGTGTTTACCAAAATGCCTCAGGAATTTCAGAGATCTGAGCAGACATGACTTAAGGATGTCTTTCACTTAAAAAAGAACTTTGATCCAATTTCTTGAAAAAACATGGCCCTTGAAAATATAGTCAATCCTTAGTGGGATTTCTTGTACAAGAAGAACAAAGCAGGGGTTGGAGGGAGAGTCCAGAAGCTAAGACCCGGGTATTGCAAAATTGCTGGTTAGGGTTTGATCCCACACACTGAGTATGATCCTTCAAGCATCACCAGAAAGATCTCTGAGCACCGGGACAGGAGTAAATCATAAGCATAGCTGCGGTGATCCCACCACCAAAAAAATGAAAAGGAAAGATTGCAGAAAATGTTTTAAGTGGAGCTCATTTCCAAATAGAGGACTTGGAATCATATTTTAGGCTTTCCAATAAGGTATAGCTAAACCTTGATTCCTGACTCTCAGCATTGTAATAGGAAGCTCAATTCCTTTCAATCTAATAGTTATCTCCATACTGTATTCCTTAGGCAACAGAAGATGTATATAGTTTTGCAAGTGCTTTTGAGAAATATAAATTTTTCAGAAGGGCCTTAAAGCAGCACTCAGGAACCTGGGGTCACATCTAATTTGCCTGGATGGTTCGATACTTGGGCCCAAGAATGTGGCACTGTTTGGTCTCTGTGGTGTTAGGGACTACCAGGACTATACCTGGTGGTACTCAAGGGCCAGTGTGGTGTAGACAACTAACCAGGGTGCTGTGAATTCCAAGCAGGAATCCCTGACCACTGCCACCTCCCCAGTCCGTTAAATATTTTTAACCTATGAGAGTACAGATTTATGGAGGTTTAGTCACCTACACAAATTAATTTTGTTACTTCTATCATATTACTACAAGTATTGCATGTGCATATTGTATGAAATATGCTTTTACTGGGAAACTTTCACTTGTAAATTGTGCATAGTCAGTGTCAGACTGACCCAATATCCTGGGAATGTCCTTGCCAGGCAACAGAATTTAATATATACTTTTAAATATTAGCTATATGTAGGGGAAGAGAATTGAGCAACAAGGACAATCCATTCTAAGACAGCAAAGCAAGAGGTAAAGTTTCTCCTTATGAAGTAATCCAAAGTCCCACGACCCTCCATTTAAGGAGTTTTATCATAATCAAGGCTGAAAATATCCACAAATAGAAAGATAGGGTCTATTCAAAAGGGTATTACCAACAATGATCAGAGTCAGAAAGGCATGGGAAGATTCTGGGTCACAGTGTTTTCATCGACCCTGTAGTCACAAAAATCTCTCCATGTTACACCTTTCATACATTTAAAAGGCTTAGTAAAATATTGTTAGAGGTGTTTTCAGTATTCACACATACAGATGTGTAATACATGTATATTTAATAATGTGTCAGACTTCAAAGGTAGAGATATGAAAGTGAAAAAAGTTACTCAACTACTTCCATTCATGCAGAATGCTAAAACAAGCTTTTCCAATCTTAGCCCGAGTCAGTGTTCATGAACCATTTTATAATATTTTAGAAGATACTTCAAAAGTTTCATAATACTTTCACAATACTTCATAATACTTCTAAAGAACTTTCTAGAGGAAAATTCACAGACATTCCCAGCCCAGTTGAGAGAGCATGCTCTTATTCTACTTTAGCACTACCCTCCAGCAGTTGCCAAATCTCTACTCAAAAATCTCTAGGGGAAAGAAGATCAGTACTTTGCATAGTCGTGTATCACAGTAGTTACTGAAAACTTTGCTTTATATCGTTAGAAACAGTCTGCCTCAATAGTTCCTTTCATTCTGGTTTCTAGCCCTTGGAATAACTCCCTTTCCTCTTCCCACCCTATAAATATTTGATGACGAACTTTCAGCAAATGCTGAATCCTAGTAAGCTATTGAGCTATAGATATTCAAAACACAGTAGATATCTTGCAAGGCTACAATATTTAAGTCATATTTTAAGAGTGCATTTAATAATGAACTTCCAAAGAAAACATATTCTACTTCTTAGGTATATACAAAGTAAGAAGACAGTACTAAGGCCTACTTGGATGTTTTTATTATTGAAGCATTCAGAGAAATAGTTGTGGGACCTATTTGTTCTGCTTGCTTCAACTTATCCTATAAAGTCTTTTCCATTCTCTCCACAAATATTTAGTCGAACCAAACAACCAATATTTTTAGGCACATTTTATCTCTCTTATACTGTTACCTTTTAACTTTCAGTATCTTGGATAGTAGATACAATTGCAGCATTTATAATTAAGGATATTTCAGGATCTCAGACATCTAAGTCTTTCTTTCCGATCCTTTCAACACTCCCCTGTCTTTAAAAGGCAGGGTTGTTCAATTTCAGGTACCTAGGTTTCAAATGTCCATGAAATAATAAAGATATTTTGACATGTGGCTATGGAGCACGCTTCATTTCTTAGCCTCAAGGATATTAATCCTTTCTATTTCAAATTTGGCCAGTTATCAAACCTCTTCTAGATTCTTCCCACCAACACTAGCATAAGTATAAGATAAGAAAATGCATAAAGTTATTTAAATCAAGAGGAGGTACAGTATTATACTCAAGAATAAAATCAGGTGCACCCAGGGTAGGCCCACCAAACTAGTTGTAGGACCTTAGGATACTTTTTATTTTCTTTATGTTCAGTTTCTTCACCTGTAAGATGAAAATAATGATAAAAAAACTCACTGATGCCTCTAATAGGTAATTTATGTTTTTATAGGAGCTGTTCTTGTGGAGAGAAGTGGGCACTCTGGTAGTGGGTATAATGTTGGAAGAATGTATGCATGAAAGAATAACTAACAGTATTGTATATCCAATCCTGTACTTAAAGAAACATGGTTTAAAAAGAAATTGAGGTCAAAATGTTTTAAGTTGTAGCACGTGGCTGATCATTACATTCCTCATAACTGCATTTTAAAAAATATGCTAGATTGATGACCAATAATAATTTATTGATTTAATTTTTTCACAGCTACTGGAATAAGTAATCATATAGTTCACTTAAATTTTTATCTATATACTTTTTTCTAAAAAAGAAAATTGTCTTCCTCATATTGGTGGCTAGCATAGTGCACAACACACAATGGGTGGGCGGCAGATGTTTGCTAATGATGGAGAGATTAAACAAAGGCATTTCGGCAGGTTTGTTAAACACAAAAGGGACTCTGTGTCTCAGAGTAGAGCACATGCCTTAAATGTGTGAGGTCTGGGGTTTGATTGGGGGCACAAAAGAAGAAATAAGCAGAATTATGACCATAATATTACTTCTTTCTACCTTAGAAAAATACATGAGGGCATCTGTTTAAAATTAAACTAATAAGTAACAAAAAAACTCTCGTTAAAGACATTAGTGCAATAAAACTGTATACCATTGCTAAGCGCCTTTGAAAGTTTGGAAAAATGCTCAAGTGTCAATTTTATATGTTCCTGAAAATGTCAGAGGGAATGCCTCTGTTAATGGAGCAGTTGTGTTTTGACAATCAAACCGAGGGATATTGCATAACGATCCCATTCCTGGCCTCTTTGTAAACATGTTATAAATCCCAATGGCCTTTCATTGTCAGCCATGTCCTGGGCAAAATTTGCTTATAAAGGGTATGAGAAAAAGAGAGAATTTGAACCAACCACATCTCTCATCTGGCTCTGGAGGGAACATCAATTTCCAGGCCACCTTGTTGACATGCTGCTGTATGAATTATCCTTTCAGGGAAGACAGGAACTTATGACTGTCTCTATGGGCAGTGGGTAGCTGAATGGATTCTTGTGCTAGAGAAGTTAGGTTCTTGGAAAACCATGTTTTCATTTTTGTTTTAAAAAATCATTAGGTGGCTATGCCAGAGGTGACAGGAACCATGGGAGATACCAGGCTCAGCAGAGCAAGGCATGCTGGGTAGATAACGGATGCAAGGACTCCATATTTCCTGAGCTTCTAACATGGCTGCAAATCATTGTTAGGTCTAAATTCAAGGCTCAAGGAGGCCAACTGCAGTTTGTGTCAACACTTTGGACCCAGCACCATTCTCATTTGTGTTCTTAATTCTGTCCGGTCGCTTCGCATGGGTGGAGCAGAAACCAACACAGTGATGATCCATCTACTGACCAGTAACACAGAGTTGACAGAGCGCTAAGCTCATCTAACACAGATTTGCTAACAGCATATCTAAGGCACATCTAAAGAGAATGCCAAATTCATCTGAAGCCAAAGCAAGTAGTAGAGCTAACTTACTTCTTGAGTGTAGTTTCCAAAAAAAGCTCTTCTTTTCATCTATTGAACAAGCATAGAAGTTTTGAGCTTTTATGCAAAGTTCAAATGACTATGCTAAATGTTCAGGGAAGAGAGTTGATCTTTTGGTCCAGGAGCATTTATTTTTATTTAGTGTCCTTGATACTGCAAGTCAAGACTGAATCAGCCAAGATTTGTTTATTTTTTGGCAGTGATGAGTAAAAACAACATAGCTTATAGTTTTATTGTGGTGATAAGAAAAGTCATGAAGAGAAGCACAAATTTGTTTATTTGAAACATTGTTTGATCAGTAAAATACTGTTTTATGGTACTTTTAAAAACAAATATTTCAAAGGCTAATTATATGAAGATTGGAATTTGATTTTTTTTTATTTTGGGTCACATCCAGCAATGCTCACGGGTCACTCCTGGCTCTGCCCTCAGAAATTACTCCTGGTGGTGCTCAGGGGACCATACGGGATGCCAGGAATGGGACCAGAGTTGGCTGCATGCAAGCCAAGTGCCCTACCCGCTGTGCTGTAACTCCAGCCCTGAAGATTGGAATTTGATGTTGTCATTCTACTTCTAAAAGTCACAGATGTCCTGCGTTAAGAGTATCTAATACATACATACATACATATTATGTCAACATAATAGCTATGATTTGAATCTTACCAGTAAGGTAATCCTACACCCTGATTTAGAATCTTTCATTGTAAGCAGCAGGGGGCAATACAGGATGTCTATATGCTGCCTTAATGGCTCAGCGCTAGCGAATATCTCTTTGGCATTGTACCTCAATGATACTTAATATCACCAAACTCATCACCCCAACACACTGTATAATAAAATTCAAGAGTCAAAAGCAACAGAACTGATTCTAATAGAGGACAGATATGTTTGTAAGGTAGTCAAAAGATTTTTGAGCAATATGGGGAAACTACAAATTCCTAAGGCTGGACTCAGCAATCCCATTTGTGGCAATGTGAAAGGTAAGAAGTACATCTTGAATGATGTATGAAAGAAATAGGTCTACACATCTCTGTTGTCTGTTTTCTAGAGCAGTGCCTAAAAATCATGAGACCTTAGTAAAGAGCTGGATTGAACTCAAGTGCCATTCAGAGACAAGCATGCCACAACTTCTATACATCCGCCTATTCACCCTTTTAAGAAGTAACAAAAATATGTTTAGCTGGATTTCCTCTGCCTCCTCTCAGAACATTTGGTCATCTGTAAGTAGATTTTCTTGATGAGAGTGTACTTTAGAATGCTAAAGTATTAATTAAATATTCAAATTTTATTATGTCGGAAGGCAGAGAAACAGGTTAGCCATTCATGAAAATGTGGTCTTGATTAAGATGTGGACTTGAGAAATTCAGTGAAGTTTTATGGGAGAAATGTATAGAGTGAAAAATATTAGAATTGGAAAAGACTTAGGGGACATTATTGTTGATGACCCATATTCATGGGTCATCCATATCTGCATTTAAGATTCAACCAGTCACAGGGGCCGGAGCAATAGCCTAGCGGGTAGGGCGTTTGCCTTGCACGCGGTCGGCCCATGCCGGGCTCGATCCCCGGCATCCCATATGGTCCCCCGAGCACTGCCAGGAGTGATTCCTGAGTGCAGAGCCAGGAGAAACCCCTGAGCATTGCCGGGTGTGACCCAAAAAAGCAAAAAAAAAAAAAAATTCAACCAGTCACTGCGAAAATGCCTACTATATAGCTTGGCAAACAATGGTTGCATCTGTATTCAACATTACAGACATTTTCTTGTCATTATTTCCCTCACAATATAATAAGCAACTATTTACCTAGCATTTTCATTCTCTTAAATCCTATAAGTAAACTGGAAATGATTTAAAGTGTTCTGTAGAGAATATGAACAGGCTATAAAGCAAAAAAGTACACCCTTTACATAAGGGATTGAGAATTACAGTACAAAGCGGTCTGAACCTACCTCTCTTCATCCCCCTGCCCCTGGCTACCAATGGATATTATTGTATTTGTTTTATTGAGAAAAATTTACTTTGATTATCTATAAAGACATAGGGTAGTGGAGGCAAAAGAGATATATAATGCAAAAATAAACCAGTCAGTTTATAGTAAAAAACCTTGGAAGAAATATCAGATCTAACATGGCATCTAGTTCTTAATTGATAACTGAAATTATTAACAAATGATTTTACTGAAAACTGAATTAAACCACTGGCTTCAACAAAAGTAGGGGGTATAGTTTATTCCTTCCTAGGAAACTGTCCAGGTATCTTTCTGTGGAATAGAATAATCTCCAAAACCTTGGATATAGAAGGTAGAAGGTATTTATGTATATATACCTTCTATATAGAAATAAAACAAACAACCAGGAAACAGTGAAGAAAACAGTGTTCCAGGTCTAAGCAGGAGCACACAGAACCCTGGAATGGACATCTGACAAATAAATACTGGGAGGTGGAATAAAAGAAAAGAATACTGGTAAGATAATGTGTTTTGTATTCTCTGTCTGTTTTGAGTGGAGAGTACTCAGTGGGATTAAAGGAAGATATTTTCTCAATATAGTACCATCGGCGGCATTCTTAGAAGCTGAGAGCGAACCAGGACATGTAATTTTTTTTTCTGTCCCTCTCTCCCAGAACATTCTGGTCCTGCAGCTGTCGACCAGAAAACTTATAGCCTGGAACTTATTGAGCAGGTACAGGAACAAATTGCACATGCTTAGAGTTCACCAAGTAGCTGGATTTTCATTCTGGATGAGTAAGCGTGAAAAAGAATAGCATAGACAATGACGAAAAGATATAATAGGAGCATTTGAAGCATCATCACAAAGGCAATTTTAGAAAACTACTTCTCATCCTCAAATAAGGTTTAAAAAAGGACATGCTGAAAAGCAGATATGGGGGCCGAGCAACAGTGCAGGAGGCAGGGTGTCTGCCTTGCACATAGCCGGCTGTGTTCTGTTCCTGGCATTCCATATGATGCCCAAGCACACAAGTAGTGATCTCTGAGCATAGAGCCAGGAATAAGCCCTGAATACCACCAGATAGTTTTGTATGATTCCATTTGTTTGACTTTTAAATTTAAGGTGATAAATTTTAGATTAATGGTTACTTGGAACATAATCTAGAAGATATCCGGCCCACCAGATGTGGGCCCCAAATAAAAAACAAAATAAATAAAAATGGACAAAGCAAAATAGAGAAAATGATGGAAGGAAAATCGTGGGTGAGACAGGGAAGGATTAGAGGAAGTGAAAAATGACAAGTGTTAGAAAACTCTGTCTATTGAAAGCAGTGAGAGGTAAAGTTGACACCTTCTAGTCAGAAGAGAGGCCGGACAGAATGAAGGCACTTTCTAAAATATTGATGACCTGTATATACTCCTTAGAAAGAATGAATGACATAAAAATGTGACAGATAAATAAAAGGAGGAACAGCATCAAAGTAGTTAATTTTTTCTCAAAAGAGACCAGTGATGACTGCAAGTTAACATGGCACACCCACCGTGTTCGCTAAAATAAGGGCGACAGGACAGACATCCAGGGTCACAGAGGACACAGCAACGGCAACACTCACAGGTGCCTGGTCATAGTGCAAAATGGCAAAAACCACTTTGGGAAAACGGTTGCAGTTTCATAAGTTAAACATACATTCAACCTTTAACCTTGAAGTTTTTTTTTAATATTTTATTATACCACCGTGAGAAATACAATTACAACATTGTTCATGTTTAGAGGTTTCGGTCACATAGTGTTCCAGCACCCCGCCCTCCACCAGTGCCCATTTCCCACCACCAATGTCCCCAATTCCCTCCCTTCCCATAGCCTGCCTAAATGGCAGGTTCTTTGTCTCTTTTCTCTCTCCCTCTCTCTTTTTCCTTCTCTTACACATTGTGGGTTGCACTACATACACTTAGAGGCCATCATGTGCATTTTTTTGGCCTGTATTTAATGCTCAGTTCTATAACCTTGAAGTTTTAACCCTAGGCAGTTATCTAGGTGATATGAAAAAAATACCTACAATTACCCTAACGAAACTTTTTTTTTTTTTTTCTTTTTGGGTCACCCCCGGTGACACTCAGGGGTTACTCCTGGCTCTGCACTCAGGAATTACTCCTGGTGGTGCTCGGAGGACCATATGGGATGCGGGATAGAACCCGGGCCAGCATGGGCCGGCCGCATGCAAGGCAAACGCCCTACCCGCTGGGCTATTGCTCCAGTCCCCTAACAAAACTTTAATAATAGCAGTATTCATAATACGCCCAGACTAGAAATGGTCTAGGTACCCATAAATAGGATAACCAACAAAAGAATTGTGACTTAGTCATAGACTAAGATGCTACTGAGCAGTAGACGGAAGGGATTACAGATGTAAACATGAACAGATGTCAAATAAAGGAAGAGAGAGCCTAGAAGAAAACTAAGAATGGGGCCGAGGGTCTTCATGGTTTAGTAGCAGTGGAGGTATGTAATTTTGCACACCAAAAGCATAAAACTAACACTATCGCACCATGCTGACTCAACAATGAGCATAAGACAGAGAAATGAAAAGCAGTCCTCTATGCGATTTCTCATGATTCCATTCATTTGACTTTTAAATTTAAGGTGATAAATTTCAGATTAATGGTTGCTTAAAGCATAACCTAGAAGATGAATAATACATCTGCAATTAATCTACCAAAAAATACATAGTTTTATTCCTACACTAGAAATGGTCTAGGTACCCAAGATACGAGAATCAATTAAAATTTTTTTTTCATAGATTAGGATGTTACTCAGTAGAGAGACGGGAATTGAGGAAAGATACAAGCATTTGGTGAAATCAATCAACGAAACATTTAGAGTCTCAACATTACATTGGATGTAAAATATATCTCTATTAGAAATACATTCAAAGTTTTAAAAACAAACTTTAAAAAAGAATAATAAAAATATCACTGAAAAAACTTGTCAAAACTAAACAAGAAACATTGAAGAGGACAATTCAGAGCTAATGCCTCTAGTTAGGCAAGTACGATACAAGATCAGCAAAAAGTTCATGTTCAGAAGCACAGTAATTAAAATACTTAAATTACAAAATAAAACCTAAAAAGAGAGGAAGAAAAACAGGTTTGGTTTTTCTTGGGAGAGGGCACTGGTCACTCTCTGCCGAACAGGTTGGTGGGTGAACCAATGGCCAGAGGGTGCTTTCCTGCTCAGATCGTCTAGAGCCAGGGCTTTCGTGGGGCCACCTCTGGAGGCTGGGAGCCTCCCAGACCACACCCAGTACTGTTTGTGGGACCATGTGATTCTGAAATTAAACCCAGAGCAGTTACTGCTGTACTATCTCCCTGTCCTGAAAACGGGTTAGTAATTATCACAATATGATGACCTCACATATTCCCATCATTTGACTAAATGCAAAAGGCTAGAAGGTGGTAAAGCAAGAGCTTTATTTTACCTTTAGAAAGTTCATTCTTATTTCTCCAAGCCAAGACAAGAAGTTTACACCAGAAAAACCATTCTTTGTGTTGAAAGCCAACAGAAATTCAAACAAATCAAAAACTTAAGAAATACTATGCAGCTGTTAGGAAAAATGAAGTTATGAAATTTGCCTATAAATGGATGGACATGGAAAGGATCATGTTGAGTGAAATTAGTCAGAAGGAAAGAGAGAGAGATAGAATGACTGCATTTATTTGCATGACATATATATATATATATATATATATATATATATATATATACATATACATATTATGACACCAAAATCCAATGTCAGGCAAAGCGTGGATCAGGAGGTCTTACCAAAAGTGGAAATTACCGCAAACGTGTGGTAGTCAGAGGTTAGGTAAGACAGAGAAGGGAACATGTGTGAATAAATGTTGAAAGGGCTAATACCAACCTAGAACTGAGCATTAAATACAGGCAAAAAAATGCACATGATGGCCTCTAAGTATAGGTAGTGCAACCCACAATGTGTAAGAGAAGGTAAAGAGAGAGAGGGAGAGAGAAAAGAGATAAAGAACCTGCCATTTAGGCAGGCTATGGGAGGGGGAGGGAATTGGGGACATTGGTGGTGGGAAATGGGCACTGGTGGAGGGCGGGGTGCTGGAACACTATGTGACCGAAACCTCTAAACATGAACAACGTTGTAATTGTATTTCTCACGGTGGTATAATAAAATATTTAATAAAAAAACTTAAGAAATAACGAGGAGTTGCTTTCTTCTGAAAATTTCATTTTGATGTGTTGCATTATATTAATTTCAGAAGTGCAGTACAATATGGACATATTTTCAAATGATCACACTAAATCTCAAAACATCACACATTGTTCCATAGTTTTTCCCTTGTGAAAATCCTTTTTTTCCCTTAAAAAACTTTTAGAAACATTCATATGTTAATTATTAAATATATCCCTTAGCTATCTGAGAGCAAGTTAATCTTGGTAGCCAAAATGAAGAAAGATATGTTATAAGAGAAGACAGTAACTTCTCAGTAGTATATTGTAAATACGATTCTATGTATAAGTGAAAAGTTAAAAAAATTATATATAAAATATTTTCTGACAATCATGTCAATAAAAACACTATTCTTATAAGTACTAGGAGAAAGACTGACAGAAAGTAAAAAAATATGGGGTTATTCAAATGTAACATTTAGCACTGAACTTGATTTCAGAATTTGACCAGTAGGAAATTATTTAGAACAATGGAAAACCTTAGGTGCAATTACTTCTAGAAATGAATAGAAGGATGATTATCGCTCAGGTTATTCAAAACAATAGCAAACTAAGTTTTAGTCTTTTACGATTTTGTTACATCAAAAAAAAGACAAGGAAAGCAGAAAACATTGAAAAAAAGAAAAGAAGATGAATTAGTATAAATTTGTCATAACTGAAGTTAATTTCCAAATAAATAAAAATATTTGTGTGTGGTCATGCATTTTAGAAATGCTGAATTAAATTCAGTTAAAATAGTTGTTCATTAGTGATCCCAGGCTGTTAATATATTAATATGAGTTATAAAGCCCTGGGAGAGAGGATTTTATTTGTCACATTTTAAGTTTAATTTTATTAGTGTTCACAAATATATTTTGAAAGATGTTAAACAAGGCATACTCCCTAAACTGGCATTAAGACAGAATTTTTTTTTTCTTTTTGTGTCACACCCAGCAATGCTCAGGGGTTACTCCTGGCTCTGTACTCAGGAATTCCTCCTGGCAGTGCTCGGGAGACCATATGGGATGCCGGGATCAAACCTGGGCCGGCACAGGCCGGCTGCGCGCAGGGCAAACGCCCTAACCGCTGGGCTATCGCTCTGGCCCCAAGACAGAATTCTTAGAGCTAGTGCTTGAAAGAAGTTTTCATCAGTGCTGTAAGCTATCAATTACAAGAGACAACAATTGGAAGTAGGAAAATTATTATTATTTTCAGACTGATTTTCATAATGATTGCAAATTCATATCATTAGATATAAACTTTTAAATTCAATGCAATAAGTAATTACTCATTAAATACACATTTATTAGCATTTTTCTGTGGTTCTTCAAGTGAGAGAATATATGGAAAAATACATTCCTCATGATGAACTAAAACGATAAAATACATAAAAATACCTTAATAAGAAATGTACGGGACAATATAAATGAAACTATAATCTTTCAATAAGAATATTTAAGCAAGTGGGAGTGTTTCATGTTTTTAATGGACTCAGTATCAAAAATGTCAATTCTCTATAATTGCTTTATATATTAAAAATTGCTAATCAAATTACTAGAGGTAGATCAGTATATATGCACACATAAAGTACACATATATATGCACACATATATTTTCACACATATACATATAATTACTCACAATACACTTGCACATATAAATGCATACTCTTCTCTAACTCTTTAAAATAGCTTACCAACGGAAAACATTTGACAAGACAGGACAAATCAGTTTTGAAAATGATGAGATAGGAGGGAAAATGCCTTACCAGCTTCACAAAACTAAAAACCAGAAAACAGTGATGCACTGGTCCAAGAAGTGACAAAAAATACTAAAAAAATTTGTTCAGTGGCACTATCCATGAATAAAAATCTTTGAGAAGTATTGCTGTTCAACGGCAAGGAGCCAATGTGTTTTAACAACACCCCATGTCCTTAGCATTATTTCTCCTGGGTCAGTGTAACACCTCTAATGACCTACTGCTCAAACTTTTTTTCCATCAAAAGAGTTCATTTTTAAAAAAAATATTTTTTTTATTGAATCACAGTGAGATACACAGTTACATGAACATAGTTGTTCATGATTGGGTTTCAGTCATACAATGTTCCATCACCCGTCCCTTCACCAGTGCACATTTCCCACCACCAATGTGCCCAGTTTCCTCCCACCATACCCCTGCCCCCACCTGTCTGTGTGGTAGGCACTTGCTCTCTCTCTCTCTCTCTCTCTCTCTCTCTCTCTCCTTTGGGCCTTGTGGTTGGTTTACAGATACTGAAAGGTTATCAGGTATATCCCTTTACCTATTTTCAACACTTGGTTCTTGCTCAAAATGATCGTTTCCAAACTATCATTGCCATACCAGTCCCTTCTCTATCCTAACTGCCCTTCGCCCCTTCCCCCGCCCACACTCTTGTGACAAGCTTCCAACTATTGAACAGACTCCCAGTGCATTTTCCATTGCAGCACTATTAACAATAGCCAGGATCTGGAAGCAATCTAAGTGCTTGAAAACAGACAGCTGGATAAAGAAACTATGGTATATTTACACAATGGCATACTATGCAGCTGCTAGGAAAAATAAGTCATACAATTTGCTTATAAATGAATGGACATGGAGAGTATCAGGCTGAGTGAAATGAGTTAGAAGGAGAGGGACAGATATAAAACGACTGCTGCTCATACTCTCGACCACTCATCCTTGGGCAAATACATCTGCTCCACTTGCTAGGCACAGAAGAGTCAGAACACCCAGTTATTAAAGAGGAACCTTCACCCTTACTGTTTGTCCTACCCAGTTCATGTCATCCTTGTCTCTTCACTTTTCATTAGGACATTGCTTTCTTCCAAAAACCATCACTTATTCCCCAAATTCAGAGTTTGTGTCTCCAGACTTCCTCTCAATGCAAGGTGTTTTAATGACCTAAGGTTGCTTGGTTTTCTCTCACTAGATTGCAAAGTCTGAGAAGGCTAAGCCATATCTGAATTATTTTCTGTTTTCAATACTTGATACTTCTTGTGTCTTGCTTAGTGTTTAACCAACAACACTCAGTATTTGTTGAACTGATCACAAATGGAAAAGTCAGATGTCAATTTACAAAGATATATAAATCTGTCAACAATACTTCAAACAGAATAAAAACAAACATCACATTGGGCAAAATATAGCAAACATAGAAAATTAGATTACAATAATTAAATTTGAGGTGATTTTTTTAAATTAAGAAAATATTTTAGGAATCCAATTGAAATGTTGATAGCTGACAAAATAATTCATAAAGGAATAAATATTATAGGTGACAAATTAAGGAACAATAATATACTGATCATGAGAGAAATGAAAATTTGTCTTACTTCAGACTGCTAAATTGGTAAACATCTGCATTCATATGATGTAATGTTATGTTTGTTTGAAAACATTCCAAAGCCAGAGAAACAGCATAACAGTCTGCATCCAATGGCTTCTGGGCACCACCAGGAGTAACCCGAGAGCATCAAACCAGGAGTATTACATGATGAGCACCATTGGATATATTTCCTCCTAACTTAAAAACTTTTTATTGGGTCTGACAATATACCTCAGTATATTGGAGAAAATTTGTCTTGCACTTATAAAATCTTAGGTTCAATCTCTGACAACATAAAAACCAAAACAAATAAACGAGAAATAACTTATTGATATACAATTGACAATCACATAACGTTTAGTTTATTTAAAAGACTTCCACAACAGATGGACAGTATGTTCCTAATATATTTTGTTTTGTTCCTGGGCCACACCTGGCAATGCTCAGGGCCTTCTTCTGGCTCTGTGCTCAGGGATCACTCCTGGCAGGCCAGGAACCATCTGGAGTGGTTCTACCCACTATACTATCTCTCTGGCACTATTATTAATATCTTTGAATAAGAAAGGAAAACCTGAAGGGTTATACAGTGGGGTGCTTGTCTTACATGCAGCCAACCTGAATTCAATGGCTGTCACCCCATATGGTCCCCCGAGCCCTGCCAGGGATGATGTCTGAATGCAGAGTCAGGAGTAATCCTGAGAACCACTGGGTATTTCCCCCTTCTAAAGGAAAGGAAAGAAAAGAAAAGAAAAGAAAAGAAAAGAAAAGAAAAAGAAAAGGAAAGAAAAGAAAAGCTTTTTTGAGTAGTAGAATCGTGGATGGTATAAATTTTCACTACTCTATGTATTAGGGAAAAGTCGTAGATATGTGAAGTCTACAGGTAAATTCATTTTCCAGCTTCTCAACTTCAGGAATTCACTCTATAATATTCTGAACAGCAGTGTTTATATTCTTGTGCAAAAACAATATATTTCTTCTTTTTAAAAAAAAATATTATACCACCGTGAGACATACAATTACAAAGGTGTTCATAATTGGTTCTTGGTAATACAGTATTCCAGCACCCATCCCTCCACCAGTGCCCCATTCCCACCACCAATGTACCCCCAGCCCTCCAACCCACCCCCAGGCTGCCTCAACAGCAGGTAGCCCTGTTTCTCTCTCTCTCTCTCTCTCTCTCTCTTTCTCTGTCTCTTCATCGCTCTCCCTCATATTTCTTCTTCTTAAAGTGTCAAATAAAATCAAAATTTTTTAGACTCCAATAAAGAAAACAAAAAATCTTTCCGGTGGGGGGGCGATTAGTATTGAGAAGCAAGCAAGGGAAAAGTAAATCCTTAAAGACCAGTAGGGTACTTGACCAGACCTGGAGGATAAACCAACTAGCTGACTCACTGTTGGAAATTATTCACAGACATGGAAACACCAGCTAGACATTAAGGAAAATCATGCTCATTGGTTCTTAAACTGAGTTCATTCACTCTCCTGTCCCAGCCTCGCAAGTGTGTGCTAGGTATCCCCATGTGTTAAATCTCACTGCCTCCAGGCTGTGCGGAATAGCATTCATCCGCACATGTTCCCGATGGGAAACATCTTAACTGTGTACCTGGACTTGGGTCACCTTCCAAGTCTGTGATTCAAAAATAGCACAAGGCAAGCTACTGTTGTTTATCATCTGTCTTAATGACCGCCATAGCCTTGTGTAAGTCCATAGGCATCTACTCTTGCCTCCACACAATATTTTACAGGGCAGCACGGGGGGTTCTCTTAAAAACACCACTTGTACAATGTCTAATTGTATAAGTGGTATTATAGGGTCTAATTCAAAGACCCTAAAGGTTTTTTGTTGCTTCTTGATGTACTGTACAGCCATATATTTTTCATTCCATTCTCCAGCTTTTCCTATTTTTTTTTCTATTTGGTTCAAACTGTTTCCTTCATTCTACCAATCCACAAACCCATCGCAGAGTCTTTGTGGATACTATTCCTATTGCCCAGAAAACTCTTTCTTAATTCTGACATAAGGACAGTCATTATTTTCCAGGGCTGCAGTTTTAGAGAATATTATCCCTTTCCTTCCATGTTCTTACCCTCCTGATAAATATCCATGGACTTGTTTGACAGCTCTTGTCTCCCCATAAGCTCTAGGCGAGCAAACCTTTCCTATCCCTATGTTCCCCTTGCACTTAGAGGAGTGTCTAAGTTTTATTTATTTAAACTTATTTAAACAAATAAATTTTTATTTTGTTTATCTTTTTTTAAGTTTTATTTATTTATTTAAGTAAATAAATAAATGAATTCTCATTTTATTTATTTATTTAAATAAACTCCTTTATTTATTTATTTAAACAAATAAACTCATTTATTTATTTAAATAAATAAGCTCATTTATTTATTTATTTAAATAAATAAACTCATCCATTTATTTATTTATTTAAATCAACAAACTCATTTATTTATTTATTAAAATAAACAAACTCATTTATTTATTAAAATAAACAAACTCATTTATTTATTAAAATAAACAAACTCATTTATTTATTAAAATAAACAAACTCATTTATTTATTTATTAAAATAAACGAACTCATTTATTTATTTATTTAAATAAATAAATTCATTTATTTATTTAAATAAAAAACAAACAAATTCTCATTTATTTAACTAACTAAATAAATAAATACATTTTTATTTATTTATCCATTTAAATAAATAAATAAATTTTTATCTACTTATTTATTTAAATAAGGTGTTTTATTTATTTATTTAAAACCTTTTTAGTTTTAGTTTTTGGGCCACACCCGGCAATGCTCAAGAGTTATTCCTGGCTCTGCACTCAGGACTTACTCCTGGCAGTGCTTAGGGGACGATATGGGATGCCGGGGATCCAACCCAGGTCTGCCGCATGCAAGGCAAACACCCTGCCCACTGTGCTATCGCACGGCCCCCGTCTAAGGAGTTTTAAAAGTATGTCCAGTACATTTTGCAGAATCTCCATCAGTGAGATTATGGCAAATTTTAACTTAAACTTTGTCAGGGTCTTCTAATAATACCCTGACAATACCCTCTATCATTGATCTTACAAACTTCAAATTTAACTTTTCGCTCTGGGCCAGTAGAAAAAAAAGGAGAGAATCTTAAGGTAGATATTTTTCCCCCAGATTACTAGTACTGTCCTGCCTGTGAGGCAGAACTTATTTCAGAATTATTTAGCTCACTGCACTAAATTATGTTCTAGATTTTTATTATCCCACACCAGTGTGATTTTTTGTGAACTCTGCATGGTTAGTATTCATCAGAGACAAAATCTTACCAGGTTCTTCACTCTCAGGGATGACAGGATTATTCCTAGGCAAAGAAGATGTTGGTTTTATTCTCTTCCTCTTTTTCACCCCCCCCTGAAAGTTTAATTGGTCTCGACTAAGATTTAAGCACTGTGTCATGCATGATGGCCTTAGTAGCCAGCACAGAGGATTTTGTAAGAGTTAATGTTTTCTTTTCATGTAGTCCATTTTGATCTTCAAAAAAAATCTTCTGGGCTTTCTCAATTTCTTCCTGATGATCACACTTTTTACTTTGTTTATTGCTGTTTTCAGTCAAAAGGTACAACTGGGCACCATTAGAAAGAGATGATGACCTATCTGGAACACTGCGTTCCAGTCTAGTTGCTACACTTAAGGACTTAGTGGGCCTAAAGAGACTCAGTGATTGAGACACAAGTGATCAAGAAGATGAGAGAGAAGAGGTAATATAAGGACAAACAATGAACAGGACAATTCAGTCTTCAGAGATAAAAGTGATCGTAGAATATAGCTAATATTAAGAAGTTGATATTCGGGTAGGAGAGAACAACAGCCTTATTCCCAATCCTACAGTTAAGTTAAATTTCTTTATATTAGAATGAGTTAAAGAAGGGGAGGGAATTTACTTTTCTTTTACCATCTAACAGATGGAAAACTAAGAGTCTTATACCCCAAGGTGTGTTTGCTTTAGTCTCATACATTTATTCAGAAAACAAAGATTTTCAAAAATTTTTGTGAGATGAAAACCGATTCATGAACATGTATCAGGAGGTCTTGTCAAAGGTGGATATTATCACAAACGTGTGGGAGTCAGGAGGTTAGGTAAGACAGAAAATGGAACAGTGTGCTAACAATTGTCGAAAATACTAATACCAACCTAGAACTGAGCATTAAACACAGGCAAAAGATACACATGACAACCCTTTAGTGTATGTACTGTAATCCACAATCTGGCAGGGAAGGAAAAGAAAGAGATAGAGAGAAAGGGAAAGAAATAAAGAACCTGCCATGGACGCGGGGAGGGGGGGAGGGAATCGGGGACATTGGTGGTGGGAGATGGGCACTGGTGGAGGGATGGGTGCTGGAACACTGTATGACCAAAACCCAAATATGAACATTTTTGTAATTGTATATCTCATGGTGGTATAATAAAATACTTAAAAAAAAACAATTCATGATGCAGTATTAACAACAGTTAGATATAAATAAGCAAATGCTTTGGTAAATTAATATAGCGGATGACAAAAGATTTTTAATACATCATAAAGAAATCTAAAATATTAGTAGTTTAGGATAAATTATATCTATGTTGTGATAGCAGATGGATATTGCGGCATTAAGAGTCTAAATGACAACCAAAATACTCCATGGGTTAAATTGAGTCTTTCGTCGATTTATAATAATAGCATTTTTGTTGGAGCAAAGCATTAACTTATGCACTGGTTATTGCTATTGTTGTGTATCAAGAGTTGAGTTCAGCAATTATAACAAAGATTATCTGGCTCACAAATCCTAAAATATCTACTGTCTGGTTCTTTACACAAATAAGTTGGTTGACAGTGTAGGACAGAGCAGATAGATGTAAGCTAATGCTACTCTACTTGTGGATTTTGATCATGGCATCAATTTCTGATAATCATAGTAAGATTATTAGAAATTCCTGGAAAAGATGTCTTCGGAAAATGCATATTTCCTGATCATCATAAGTTTGGAGGCTTAGGAATAAACTTAAGGATGCTTGTGGTGGAGCATTTGCCTCAAATGTCCCTTCCTTCTACCCAACACCAGCACAGAATGTAGCCCCCAACACTGCCAGGGAAGGCCCCAACCACCTCTAGCCCCAGCCCACAAGAGAATCATGGGATTGTAGGCAAATAAATTAAAAAATATGATGTGATATGGTAAGATTTGTTGTATGTAGGATTGAGGACTTTTAATTTAGGTAAAACTACTAAACTTTGTTGTTCACCAGATATATTAGGAGTCCTTTACCCACAGAGAAAAAGAAAATCTTAGTTTTTAGGAACAGAGACTTTTTTTTTACTTGTGAAGTCCCCTGGTAGGAAATCAATTTGTGTGCATGTATTATGATACAACATTGGTAATTAAAGCCAGCAGACTGCTTAAATGAGTATAATAGTTTGGGGGGAAATGACTCCATTATTTGGGCCTTTTTTTCTTCCTACTTTGCATGATAATGCATACGCTTTGGTATGAACTTTCTTTCATAGGCAAATGCCTGCATCTCTCTTCTGATAGTTATGTTCAGAATATAACAACCATTATTAAAGATGGAATGGAAGAAGTCACTTTAGCATGGATTTTGCTTCCTACTTGACAAACTGACATCAATTAGAAGGCAAGAGTGGCACAACTGAGATCCTTTTGTATTTTATAAAACATTTAAACCCACAGAGAATTTATATTACCTGTCAAAACCCAGGGTTGGGTGGAGGGAGCTTCAGCAGTAGTGATCAAGATACAAATTTTTAGAGCCCATGATTAAGCTCTTCTGACTCATTGGCGGCTCAAGTATATTATTCTTTAAAAGGCATTTCATTTCAACTGTCATCAACAATAATCAGTGTGGTTCTCCTACTCTCTTTGAATATTTGCCTTTGCTGGGCCAACTCACCCACAGAGAGGAAACCTTAATAACAATGGTCTACCTACACAGAAGACAGATTCAGGAGAAGCTTAATGTATTGCCATTGAACAGTGCCCCTATACTCAGATCATTGAGCCACCAATCTGCTTATGTGGCAATCATTTTGTCTGAAAGTCATATTCTACTTCCAAAGAAATATCAGTGAAAAAAATCCCAATCAGTGTCCATTTTGTAAAATAAGTCTCCATAAAATATCACCATGGAGACTTGTTCACTTTTAAACTTGAATTTGAATTTGAAATCAAGATTTTGAATGCCAAAATCTTGCATCTAGTCTCTGGATAACTTTGCTGAGAATAGGTCATATTGCTTTTGTTTCTGCTGAAAATAAAATGCCTTAGTGCAACATGTGATTTATATTTTAAAAGCAATCTACAACCATTTATTACACATTGATCATGTCTTAGATTTTAAAATATTCCCCATAAATTGTTGTTTCTCAGGACCAGAGCAGTAGCACAGCGGGTAGGTCATTTGCTTTGCATGGGACTGACCTGGGTTTGATCACTGGCATCTCATATGGTTCCCTGAGCACTTCTAGGATAGTTCCTGAGTGCAGAGCCAGGAGTAACAGCTGAACATTGCCAAATGTGTGTGTGGCCCAAAATTGTGTGTGGCCCAAAATTCTAAAAAAAATATTGATTCTCTCATTAATGACACAAGTTACTAGGAGCCCACGTGATTGCTGCTTCTATATTTATTTGAATCTTTACATATTTGAAACTCTTATGGGTTTTTATAGTTGAATTCTTTTTCACACTTTGTCCAAAATTAAAAAAAATTCTTTATTTTAAATACCATTGCTCACAGCTACATTAAAGGAACTAGAAATAAAGGCAAGCAATCAAAATTAAATGGAGAGTTAAAAACAAACGCCTAAACATGGCCGCTCTTCCTGGTATCACCTCCAGGACTAGTGACATGCAGTCACTTAAGTGTGAGGTCCCCTCCATGGGGTTATGGAACACTTTGCTTTTGTAATTGTTTGGCCTTCCAGATAGGCTGTGAGTCACAAAACCCATATTATTTCATCTCTCACAAATAGAAACAGAATTGCTTTGTTAGGTTGGTTTTCAATCCTCAGTGCCTGGGGCCCAATTCCCAGGTCTGCTGAACCTTTCTCCTGAGTAAGGCGAGTCTGACCAGCTCTCAGGCCACAGTGGACAGCAGTGCTTTCACCAACAATGTGGTTTTCTCAGCACACTTCCAGTTTCCCCTGTTGTGCTTGCCAATGGTGCTGATACATCTTCGAGCTTTTCCATCTGCCTTAGCTTTACTAGAGGAAGAACAGGTGCTTTTGCCTCAGTCCTATTTCTCAGAATTGTGTACAGGCTGCCCAAACAACTTTCATATGCCTGCTGGCATTGAATATAGGTCAAAAGGAGAAAGTATATTCAGCTCATCTCCTGACTTTGTTTCTCCTGAGGAGTAATTCGAATGCCTTTCAGATTTGAGTTCTAAAGCCCCGAAGCCTAACTCCCGGGAAAGTGTTGGGTAGGCACACTTATCCTGGAGATGAGGCCTGGAAAGGACGCTGTTTGTGGCTAGGTGTAAACATCACCAAACGCTGTCATCATTCCAGAGCCTATTCTTTGTGTGTAACTCACTATTTAAACATTGAGTTCACTATTTAAACATTTAAGTTCACAGGGGAAGGGAGCAAGCTAACGTTGAGAGCCAATAATAGATGAAGAGCCCACATCCATTCTCTTACTCCTGTCGCACAACAGCTCTGGAAGGTAAGGGGCATGACCTCCATTTTCACAAAGATCCCGAGACTCGAGTTTAGTAAACTTCCACAGATCACACACCCAGTGGCCTGACTTTGAGAAAGAATCAGAAGAAAGCTCTTATATCCAGAGAAGGTGGAGTCTTTCATAAGGCTGCCATTCAGAAGTACTATCTTGGTCTCCGGGTGAAGAGCAAGAAGGAAAAGAAATGTTGTTGAACTGAGCACGGCCTCTAAAAAGGAGTTTTCTGGGCTTTTCAAACTCAGTAAGTCATACAGGACTCAAATTCAACACTTATTCTATGCCCTTGGAATTTTGCTTTGTTGACTGTATAGTTGTTGATCTCCCTATTAAGTCATGGATTCGTTGGCAAAGATGATACTGATTCCATGAACGTAGCGCTTACTTGGTGCCAAGTGGTTCATATTTATCTTACCTCATTTTCCCAGCAACCCTCGAGTGTATGCTTTTAGTGTCCACACTGGACAGATGGAAAACATGGTACAGAGAAGTAATTAATGCATTCCATTGCTCACCCCTAAATATTAGCATTGAAATGTGGACAGAGTCTTTATGATTCCAGTCTGCGCAATCATACACCAGTAGACACTCAAAAGACTCTTATCCTGAGGGCAAATTACAGATTTTTGAAAGACCTAAATGCACTGATGCTTTCAGAGAGAAGAACTCCAGCACTGAGGACTTTCATTTTAACACAGTTGGATACCAACAAAGGTTCTTATAATTCTTTTTTTTTTTTTTTTTTTGGCTTTTTGGGTCACACCCGGCGATGCTCAGGGGTTACTCCTGGCTCTGCACTAAGGAACTACTCCTGGCGGTGCTCGGGGGACCATATGGGATGCCGGGATCGAACCCAGGCCGGCACAGGCCGGCCGCATGCAAGGCAAACACCCTACCCGCTGGGCTATCGCTCCGGCCCCAGGTTCTTATAATTCTAAGCAATGGAACAATCTATTATAAAGTGTGACTGAAGGTCTTTACATTCCCAAATATTCCTCCAAACTGCTAGTGAAGTTTCTACCAGTAGAGACTTGAGGTTTAACCACTGCTATTAAAATGTACATGCTAGCTGAATTCATTTCTTGAACTATGTGGTCTGAAGGGTTTATCATGTTCTTTAATGCATACTTAGGAACATTCAGTTCAGGAAGAAATGCTTAACAGAGTAAAGGAGACAATAAAATGGAAATAAGCACAAAACATAATTTGGAGCTGCTGTAGGCAAAAGGGAACTCCCCATGTTTATTTTTTTTTTAGCCAAACCTGGCAGTGCTCAGGGTTTACATCTGGCTCTGCACTCAGGGCTCACTTCTCGTGGGGCTCAGGTGACCATATATATGGGTGCCAGGGATTAAATCCATATGCAAGACAAGCACCCTGTTTTGAAACAGAGTAGGATATTAGGGAGAGATGAAGATGAAAAAACTGTTTTAGGGGCTTACTCTCCTCTGTGACCTTCCGGAAGAGGTATACATACCATTGGTGTGTGACAAACATGGGCATCATGTGACTTAGATCAACACAAAAGACAATTTGCTGCCTTACTGCCTTATAACCTGGAGCTATACAAATAATGACTGAACTGCCTTTCTTTAGGCAACATGGACAGAGACTTAGCTAGAACTGATACGAGCTGACATTCAATTGGTTTTGAACCATCTGTAATCTGTGATGATTTGAAACAATTTATTTCTGCAAAGCAAAACGCACTTACTGAGCAAAGCACACTTTAAAAACCAGTGTTAAAGCACAAAGCTCAACACACTTTAAAAACCAGCGTTAGTCTCCGAGGCAGCATCATCAAAGAAGAATCAGTCATAGTCCTACTTTTTAGGAACTTTACTAATTTGTGAGGTTGCTTTATAATAAGCATTCGGCCATTTAACCTAAGTTACTTCTGAAAGGAGGCTAGATGGGGCAGGAAACCCAGGACCACAGAAAAGGCATTTACTATGCATATAGCCCACACTCCTTTAATCCCAGCAGCACATAGCTTCCATGAGCACTGCTGGCAGTGATCCCTGAGCACAGATAAGGAGCATGCCCTGAGTAATGCTTGACGTGGTTCCCTACCTCTCCTGGGGTTGCTGAGGGGAAATAGAAATGACGACTGTGGAATGAGCACAAATAAAAATCTCCTTTAGGTCACATTTTTGTCTTTCCTCACACTTCTTCAAATGTTAACAGGTATTTAGCTGCATTGATGGGCTCTCTTTCTCTCTCTCTCTCTCTCTTTCTTTCTTTCTTTCTTTCTTTCTTTCTTTCTTTCTTTCTTTCTTTCTTTCTTTCTTTCTTTCTTTCTTTCTTTCTTTCTTTCTTTCTTTCTTTCTTTCTTTCTTTCTTTCTTTCTTTCTTTCTCTTCTTTCTCTCTTTCTTTCTTTTCTTTCTTCCTCTCTCTTTTCCTTTCTTTCTGCTTTTTTGTTATAATGAAATGCTTTATTGGATCTCAAGCTTTATAGATGTTTTATTTACATTGTTCATCTTTTTTATTTTCTCTTTGGGTCATACCCAGTGATGCTCAGGGGTTACTCCTAGCTCTGCACTCAGAAATTACTTGTGCTTGGGGGACCATATTGGATTTGGGGGATTAAACGTAGGTTGGTCTCGTATGAAGCAAATACCCTCCCTGCTGTACTATCGCTCTGGCCTCTGATATTGTCATCTTATTTATCATCCATCATTATTTAACACGGATGAATTTTAACTCCAAACTTCCTTCAGGACATCCACCTCATGCAACCCTCTCGGGAGAGAAACTTTGTCACCTGTGATGACATTCAGGTTTGGTGAAAAAAAGGGGGGCAGTTACCACCTCCATACCTGAAAGTGGTAGGTATGGTGGCTTTGGGGGCCTAAAAAAAACCTTCACATTTCCAAGTTCCTGTAGAAGACGGAGCCTAAACAGACTTAGGTCTTAGAGCCCTTATCCTGACACTTAGCAACCGCATCTGAATTGGTTGGAAGAGCAGCACTGAGATGACACGCCCACTAATATCCGAAGATGCTCAGATCATGGAGCTTTATTTCATCTTCATATTTGGTGGATAAGTTTTCAATGAAGATACTGCTGTCATCCTCCAACTATACTGAATAACCAGGGAAGAGCCAGTGCCATAAGTCAACAATGGGATGCAGCATCTGGTTTCACAGATGCTAAGAAGTGAAATAACAGAGAAGAGGTTCTAGTCTATTCCCACATAACGGGAATGCTTAATAAAAACCTGTGATTTTAAATAGTCACCTGGTAAGTGGTCGCTGAGTAGTGCAGGGGTGGTTTTAGGATGGGAGAAGGAAGTCACTTTTGTAACTTACTCTTTTATGCCTTCAATTACATTTATTGAATTGCTTATTTTATTATGAGGTGACACTTAGAGATTCTCAGGGCTTACTCCTGGTTTTGTGCTCCAGATCACTCCCGGTGATGCTCAGAGGTTGGTACTTGGGGTTGGGAGAATCTGAACCAGGATTGGCTGCACACGAAGCAAGCACCTTAACCCTGTACTATCTCTCCAACCTCTATACCTTGAATATTAAACCATTCAAATTTAAGTAAAATGTAAAAGAAATAGATCTGATCACTGTTATGGTTTAATGATGACCTCTGAAAAACAAAGCTAGAAAAGATTTCTAAGAGAAAAATAAGACTATTCTGGTCAATCCACAAATAAGGGCTTCTGCCAACTTCTAATTAACACTGCCATTATGTTGTTCTGGTTTTTGGATAAGTTTGTTTTAGCTTAAAATTTATCCAGCTTTGATACATATTCACTCTTACTTTCTGCTAAATATTTAATTAAAACTGCTCAGTAAAAGAGGCATTTACCTTAGCAGTTTAAAGACGGATTAAAAAAAAAACAAACTTAAGCTTTTTATAGGATTCTGAGCTTTTTGGAGGATATACAAAGTCGTTAATGGCTTTCAAAATTAATTAACTATGTTCTACTGCAATCTTATAAAAGATTATAGCCTAATACAACTATAACTACAGCTCATTTCTCAACCCTTTTTAGTTTTGAATATAAGATAATAGAGTCACAGAAAACATCTGACATAAATTGTACAACGTTTTAAAATAATATTTTTACTGAAATCCAGTTGAGTGAACACATTGATGATTGAACTAGATAAACTCAACACTTGTAATAAATATATGCCTATATATAACATAAAATTAAATCCCTCCTATCCTCTTCTATTTAATTGAAATACGTAACTTAAAACCTATAGAATAGAAGAAGCATCATCCAGTTATTGACATCAAGTCATTGCTGAAAAATTCATTAATGGAGTTAAAAACTTTTAATTTGGTTCACATCTGAAGTGTGTTAAATTCACTGGCAGTCCTGCCACCAGGAAGAGGGAAGACTGTCGCTCTCATACGAACTACTGAGAGAAATTTGCATGCTAATTTCAAGAGAAGCATTTTATAGTAACCGAAGCTGAAAAATAGTATGAACTATTGTTTTCCTGGGCTTATTTCCCTACTATTACTCCCACTATCTCTGAAGAAAATCTTCAATATTTTAACTTCTGTGCTCACTTATATAAACAACTTTTTTTAATTTTTTATTTTTACATTACAAAGATATACAATTAAAAAGTTCATATTTGGTTTGGTCATACAGGAGCAGCACCCATCCCGCCACCAGTCCCCCATCTCCCACCACCAACGTCCCCCCCCCCCACTTTTTTTTACTTCTTTTTGTTTGTTCTGGAGCCACACTCTGTGGTACTAGGGATTACTCCCTGAGCTTTGTGCTCAGAAATCACTTTCCTCAGTGCTCAGGGGACCATAAGGAATGCTGAGGACTGAACCCAGGTCATCTACGCACAGGCAAGAGCCCTAAACTCTGCACTATTTACTGCTCCAGCCCATCTTTAATATTTTTAAATGAAAATATGAATTAGACAATATGCCTCTTTTTTTCTTCTTAGTTTCTTTAGGTCAACTTCTGATGATTTTGGAAAGCATCTAGAATTTGTTGCATGTCTGACTAACAACTGCTTGTTGGAGAAGGGACAAAAAAGTGGTCCAACACAGGAGCGAGCCCCAGAGAGTCATGGACGCGGAAGTCACAGAGAGAAAAGCTGGTCGAGGACATGAGGAGGCATTTTATTGAGTCCACTGGTAAGTTTGCCCAACCAGTTTGGTAGCTAAGCTTCATCCTCCTCCACCGGTACTTAGGAGGCAGTTCAGAGTTAAGGAAGCCCTGTAGAGCAGAAACAAGGGCCAGGAGGTTTGGCTCACCATTGGAAGCCTGCTTCAACTTCTTGAGGATAAGGCAGATGGGATAGGGAAGGGACCACTATGACAGGGATAGTGGTAAATGGCCACTGTATAAAACCTGAGTGTGGAATACGGAAAGGATCAAACCTCTCAGTATCTGTATTGCAGACTGTAATGTCCAATGGGGGGGGGGGGAGGGAGAGAGAAGGGAAAGTACCTGCCCTAGAGACAGGCTGGGGCGTTGGGGCGCAGGAGGGGCTGCAGGAAGGTAGAGCGGCACATTGGTAGTGGGAAATGTGCACTGGTAGAGAAATGGGTGTTTGACACAATAAATTAAAATACAAATAAATAAAATAAAGGAGCCCTGTACGAGCTGGAAGCCCTGCCCCTTGCCTCCTAGTGGTACTTGGAGGTTTTGCAGGAAAATGGGTGTATTTAAAGGCAACAATTTCTGTAACATAGGAAGCAGAGAAAGTGTAAGAAAGGGACAAGAAAAGAAGCACAGCTTAGAGTCTCAGATCCCAGATTGCTGCAGCCAATCCACTTCTGCCACATACAGTAAGTAGCAATCATGGTCCAATGAATTAGCCACTTCAACGCCCGATGCCTCTTTTGACTTCAGTTTATTTATAAAATGCTAATAAAAGGAGTACTAAAGGGTGGGAGAAGAATTAAGTAAATTTAAAGGTGAATTCTTAAATGCTGTGAGTATAGTGTTATTAATGTTCCCTATTACAATGTCTATATTCACATAAGAAATTGAGTGTAAAAGATCATGTGTAAATATCTGATAGCATGAAGGACTTAGTTTCAAAATACTCGGGGAAAGAGATAAACTTGTCCTATGAACAGGATATTTTCAGCACACGTGAAAACACAGGAAACCAAAACTATGAACCCATTCAAATGCTCTTTTTGAGACAGAATGAAACGTTTATGGCAAGGGAGGTTAAAAGTAGCAAATGGAAATTTCTTCTTGGATAAGGATTTTTTCTATCTTTAGTTAAGGTCAAAATCCTTAATGTTTCCAAACAGCTTATTCCATTTTGATTCAAAAACAGTTAACCCAAGTGGAGACAGGGCAGGAACAATGCCTCCACTAGGATTAGATCTGGTATTGATTTTTCTGGCCCAATCCATCTGAAAAAAGGTAGGCTGGTCAGACCTCCCAATTTCATCCTGAATTTAATATGCTTTCCACCCAATGCTGCCTCTTCACTGATCCGTTTCCCTGCTTGCTGCATTTCCTCATTGTACTCTTAAGCTCTCCCTAGGTGTCTATTCTACAATTCCTTCTCCCCACAGCAGCCTGACCAACGCTCTCTGAAATGTAGTGCAAAGCACAATGCTCTCACACTGAAAACCTCTCAGCGATTTCTCTTACAGTGTCTGAATTCTCCCTCTATCCGGTAGCCTGGCTTGTTTTCCTGCCCTATGTTCCTTCCTTCCTGGTGTCCAGATACACTAGTCTGCTTTCAGTTTCCCGAATATATCAAACCTTTTTCCAATCTTGGGCTGTCTCTCTTGCTCTTCCTAATATCTGGCCTTTCTTCTTCCTTATTTACTTTGTTTGGCCCTTTTCTCACACTGATAATGTGAGCTCAAACGCTATCTCCTCAAAGGGCTAGAGTACAATGCTTGCCTTGTACAAGGCTTACCTGGGTTTGATCCTTGGCACCCATATAGTGCCCTGAGCCCTCCAGTGATCCCTAAATGCAAAGCCAGGAGGAAGCCCAGAGCACTGCTGGGTGTGACCAAAAACAAACAAACAGACAAGCAAAAAAAAAAAAATAAACCAATAGGACTCTTGTCAGCCTATGTATGCACTCAGCGGGCTATGTTCCCTATCCTCCCATTTATTTTGCTCCCTAGCTCTGAGACTATTTCTTTTTAATGTGAACTTTTTTTTCACTTCTCACTGAAATATAAACTCCATGGGAGCAAGAAACTTCATCACTCAATCTCCGACTCCTTTAATATGCCCTGGCTCATAGGAAGCATTCTACAAATATTAGTTGCATGAATAAACTAATAGGCAATTACTTATTGTCAAAGAAGAGTTCCCTGTCAATGATTAGGAAGTTTAGCTAACAGCAGACACTGCACAGTCTTCTTCCTGCAGGCTCATCTTCTACGGCTCCCACAATGTTGATGCTCTGGGAAAGTTCAGTGGTACATTACCTCCCTCTGTCTCCCAAGCTAGTGCCAAAACTTGGTGCTTTTTGGCAACCTTCTAGAAGAACTTGTGATTGAAAAGATTGAAGTCTCATACTTGACTGGGCTCTGAATAATTCTTCTTAAGATTGATTCTAGAACTCTTTTCTATATCCTTGGTTCTTCCCTAGTTAGGAGTGATATGCAACTTGCTTTTTCCAAATCTAGATTTATGACTCCCCCCCCATTCCGGTCTGAAGGTGGTAGGCTCTGCAACTCCAGTGATTTCCCAGAACTAAGAGGGTTGTATAGTTCCTGGTTAGTTCTTGGCCAGTTCACCCTATAAAGACTACCCAAGATGGCCCCCTGGAGAACACTGCTGCAATTGTGTTTTAATAAGGGTGTGAATAGGAATGAAGTTAATTGGCTTTTAAAATGGCCAAGTCAGAAAGCAAGTGTTAGTTAACTAAAGATCAACAAAGCATTGGGAAATTTAATACATGGTTGGAAGGGACACTCAATCTTTATTTTTCAATTGCAGAATCACAAACGTCTGGCAACCTAATTTTCAAACTGCATATATAGAAATTTTAGTCCTAAACCTGACCAAAGAGCCAGTATATATTGGTAGAAAACTTAACATTATGCTGCAAATCATGTTTCTCAAAGAACAGAAGTTCCTACCCAACAGAAATAGGGTCTGGGTGATTCTCTGAATCATGTGTTTGAGAAAAGCGTAAAGAAGAAACAGAAAAAGACATTACGATTTGGAACTTAGTTGAGCAAGGTTTGTATTTTTTAATCCCAGGATGCACATTAAAATCACCTGGAGAACTGTAAGTTCCAAATCTTCCTTCCCAGAATTTTTAATGTAATGAGTTTATAAGTAGGGCCCTGTATTTTTCTATTTTAGAGGTTTGGAGATAATTCTTGTGTGCAATCAAAGTGAAGGGTCACTATTTAAGAGACTTTCTTTTGCCAGGACTAAGTATATCAGAAATTGTTCTTATATCAGTAATGGATTTGGAGGCAGAGATAAAGAGAATAACTGTTTCGGGAATGGCACAAAATTGACCTATCTTCCAGTCCTAAGGAAGCTGTAGTGCCAAGGCTCTAGCCTCTGCCATTATGTTTCATAAAGACGTCTCAGCCTCATCACCGGCAATAAACGCAGAAGTTCCCAAGACATATAAGGAATCCTTTAAAAATGCAGCAGCAAAAATTGTGGGCTTTCTTCTCCTTTTTCAGAAGTGGAACAAAAAATCGATCTTCTTTGAAAGGAGCTTCAGAGAGAAATCAGAAGGGTCGTACAGCTCTGGGGCTAGGGAGGCTTTGCTTCCCAGAAGGAAAAGTGGTTTAAGCTGTAAATCTGCATGACCAAGATTTCACTTGAATGGACTCTCAAAGACCGGGAGATTTGGGGCTCTTGGGATGGCTGGGAGCTGCTGACGTCCCTAATGACAACATTGGCAGCTCTGGTACACCGGTGATCTTTCACCCATTGATCTGTAACACCAATTCACTCATTGAAGAAATAACATTGGTAGGAAGAGAGTGTTCCAACACCAACGGAGACTGGGGCAGTTACACTTTGGGAGCCAACTCAGGTACAGGGAATTGTTACCTGCTTAACCTCTAGGCCCATGGCAAGTAATAAAACTTGGTATTTCTATTTGTAGGGGTGTAGAGGCAAAGAAGCTTACAGATTGGTATAAAATAGTTGCTGGGGACACTTGTGGGTACAATAATAAAGCCCTTTGCTGTGATTACACAAAGCATGGTGGAAGAAGGTTGCTATGAGTGAGCAATTACTCTGCACTTAGTTCTGATTCCAGGGCAAAAATAAGCAGCCGGTAAGATAGTTGGACCTCTCAGCCACACCATCCAAGTACACGGATTCACCATGAGCAACAATTATCTGTGAATTTAAAAGACTGCATAGAAATATACTAACATATGAACTTCCACACAAAGGCTACCTTCTATGATGAACCAGTTAAGCCCTTTTAAAAATAGTGTCCTTTTAATTTTATGTACCATGATTATAATAGAAAGACATTATGTTCTTGCTCAGAGATTTTCAACTTTGGCTTCCATTTGTAATTTTGGGACAATTAAAAGAAAACATATAGCCCAAATAATTAAATGCATAGTCTGGTGTGAGGATGAGGCATTAGTGTCATTTTAAAGCATTCCAGGTGATTCTCCTTTTGCATAAGAAACAAATGCTGCATCCAGTGATTGCTCAGCAGAGAGGGCGTTTGCCTTGCCCTCGGCCTACCCAGGTTCCATCCCCAGTATCTCATATGGTCCCGAGCACTGCTAGGAGTAACTCCTGAGCGCAGAGCCAGGAGTAACCCCTGAGCATCACCGGTGTGAACCAAAAAAGCAAAAAACAAAACAAAAAACATAAGAACAAATAGTCTGAACACCATGTCATGGCCACTTGTACATCTTTATTTGATTGAAATTCCCTTTCTCCCCCAGCTCCATTTGGTTTTAGCTTAGTTCTCATCCACTTCTTACTTTTACATGTCTTTGTCAATTGACTGACTCTAGAACTAAAGCGAACCAGAACCCCCAGGCATGGATGGTATCATGATACCTCCCACTTAGAGAATGTCGTCTGACATTGCTGGTTGATGCTATGTATTTATGTCCCCTTTCCTACCGAGATGATACAGAATTTGATTGCATGTTCTTCCAGAGCAAATACTTTGATTTACTCTCATTTTCTCCAGGAAGGCTTTCATGGGAACTTCTGGTTTAAAAGAGGCTGAAAGAGATATATTACTGTTGAGGAAAATACACTAAAAGTTTCTTATCTTGGCTTCTTCATGGCAATCTCCCCCAGACTCAGATCCAGAGTTTATGTGGAAATGAACCAATATGTGTACATCTCAAAAAGCACCTTATATAGTGTTTTGTTTTTATGAGAGAAAAGAAACTCTGCCCAGAGGGAAAACACCTGCAGAAGCTGTCAATCTTTAGGCTACCACTGCTAATCTCAACTGACATTTTTATAGCACATTCCCCTGTGAACTTACTACTGATTGTTGGAAGAAGACAGATGAGGGAAACATACAATTCCATAGAAAATAAGGAGAATCCAAGCCTCTGATATCCCAGGCCAAAGACTTCATTTAACATCAGAATAGGACTGCTCTTCCCTTTGGAATAAGTGAAGCTCTAGGACCAAATTATATCTTTACTTCATTGACTGTTCATTTGGCTTGTGGGCAAAAGAAACCCAGGGGCCTTGGGTGAGATCCTTGGAACAACCCTTCTGGTATTACATTCACATTGCTTTAAGCAAAAGCACAGAGTAACGTTTAGCAACCATAATCAGAGAGCTTCCCCTACTAATTGTGCCTCTAGGGGTCAAACCCAGAACCATGCACATGTAACACCATTGCTCTATCGCCAAGCCACATCCCCAGATGAGATGATTTAATGGCTACACAGAAATACTGTCTCCTAGTCTAATTTTATGAAGTCCTGAGGACAACAAAGAGTTATCCATGGAAGTGGTTTGAAAGTAAAACCAACACTTGGTCACAGGATGTGACAACTTTCTGAGATTGGCCTGAGTGAGGGTGAGAGAAGGAGTTCTGTGATGAATTTGATCACTGATCCTTGCCCATCTCCCTCGACAGAGGCATGGTGGACAATTTCACATCTCCACTTATTCAGAGAAGTTGAACAGGTGGGTGCACTCAGAAGAACCACTTGTTCTGTGTTTTTTTAATGGTTTCACCAAGTAGCTGAATTTTGAGAGAGACTTGAACAGTTTGAGCCAAGAACAGAGGAAAACAGGTGAGGAGGCAAAAGTAAAATTTCCCATCATATCTCTGTCAGTTTTCTAGACCAGTGTTATCCAAAGGAAATACAATATGCATCACGTGTGAGATTTAACATTTCTCATTAACCACCTACAAGAAATTAAAACCAACAGGACAAATTCATTTCATTAATGTATTTCATCTAACCAGCCACAATATAATCATCCTAACATTTCAATAGGAAATAAAAATGTCTTTTCTTAGAATCAATATAAACTACAAATCGATATAAAAATAATGAAGGGTCTGGGTATCTGGGGTATCTCAAAGCACGTGTCTGGTCACATTTCAAATGTTCGAGAGCAACATGTGCTTGTCCACTGTGCTGCAGGAAACATGCTCACTGGAATTGGGGACATCAGATAGAATCACTGCTGCCCTTTAAAGCCTGATAGACTTGTGATATCTTCCTCCTGCAGGCTCTTTCTCAATCCCCGGAAGAGACTATCTCAAAGGCCACATGATTACATTATCAAACCATTTGGGGCCTTGGATTAAAATATCAACTTGGTAACCTTGGATTAACTGCTTGCTTTCTTCAATGGTCAAATTCAAGACCAAAAAGAGCTAATTTACCAAATCATTGGGAAGAGCCAGGGACAGAGGCAGAGCAGGTAGAGCACAGCTAGGAGCTGAACACCAGCCAGTCAGATGGCAAGTTCCCCTTGGTACATCCCAATGGAACTGCAAAGGGCCCATCCCAGGGTACTGGAGGCTATAGAGATTCATTTATTCCATTTCCAGATCTTTCCCTTGAGGATTCTTGTGCTAAAACAGCTCTTTCCCGAGACCAACACTGGCCTGAGTTCCTGTAATTAATAAGATTTAAGTTCAAGAGTGACCTTGAATGTGGAAATCTTCTCTGGTTGCGCTAAAGTTGCTCCAAGTCCCATTACCTTTATTTTCAGCTTCTCTTTTATTTGCTTCGCAGCATTAATCAATAGGTGAAAATTGTTTGTGTGTTTCTTCCTCTGCCTAGTGTCTGTCATCCTCTGGAGCAAAACTCCCCACAAGAACCTTATCTCTCCTAATTGAGAGCTTCATAACTGAATGAATGAATGTACAGGGAATATACAGAGAGGCAATATAAATGTGTCCTGAGTCTAACCAGAGTGGGAAAAAAAGATTTCAGAGCTTTGTTTCAGCCTAAAAGACTCGGCAAAGCGGGAGGCAGAGGGCCAGCCCCACCAGCTGAGATGGACTACCCTGCCTTGAGTCTAACAGCTGGTTTTAGTAAGATTGAGGGCCCGGCTCTCCAAGCCAACTGCCTTGTTCCTGCCTATTAACACATAGTACGGACAAATTATGCACCCACACCCTTAGAATCATGCAGAAGACTTGGTTAGTCCTATCCTTTAGATGAAGACGTAGATTAAGGCCAATTTGTATTATGCAATTTTTGAGCATTGGGGAAACTGCATGGAACAGAAGGGAAGAAAAATGAGTTGTCATAACCTAAGAGTTTATTTTTATCTTGTTTTGATGGTGAAAACAAGGGTGGGTAAACCAGGTAAGGGGATCGTTGGGGTATATCATGTAGACAGAGACTAGGATTTTAGTGGGAGCCGAGGGTACATACAGATGTTGAATTACAGGGCAGCAGCCTTGGAAACATATATAATGTCGTAAATCTTTACCATAGTTTAATGTTATTTCAATAACAATTTAAATATAAAGAGGATGTGTCCATGTGAGACATTAGTGATCTTGGAGCCTGGCTTTTGCTTTTCCTAGCTATGCAGTCTGAACAAGTCAGAAATTTCTAGAAGCCTCAATTTTCATGGGAAGCTTTAAACAGTGCTTTGGACTCTGCAGTGTTGCTGTGAGGATTCCCTTAGGAAAAGCAGGAAAGGCCATATTCTGAAGGCTATTCTGAAGGCTGAGCGAGTGGCAGCCATCAATATTGCCCTCTTTGCATGCAAGAACACTTTGTCAGCATACACAGATAGCGTTTTTGAAGTAATTGCTTTGAAGGCATCTGATTTCCTTTTCAAGTTCTGATATTTCTGTTCCACACTTCTATTGGCTCCAATTTCTTGCAAGTAAAGGACTTAGGGCAGGACAGAAAAAAAATAAAGATAGAAAAGCATGAGCTGAGTGGGTTAAATCTGTGTGAAGCTGTGAAAGAAGACATATCTTTCTCCAAAAACAGTTTCTGATGTACCTGAAGATAAACTCTGCCATAAGCCTGCTTGTGCTGAGATGCCCATAACATGAAAGTTTGTACTGTCTGTATTTTGTATTCAAGATTAAGGGTCAAAAAGAGAACAGTGGAGAATCCATGTTGGTCAGGATCTAATCTACCTGGTGACAACGTGTTGTATTGTGCTTGACAGTTGATGCAGCGATCCTGACTCTGGAGTATGAACTCACTACTCAACTTTGTGACTAATTAGACTGGTACAAATTTTACCACTTGTTTTGCTGTTGAAAGCCCCATAGGAGAAAATGCACACTGTTTTCCCAAAACATAAAACTGCTTGTTTGTTTGTTTTATTTGGGGGCCGCACTTGGCTATGTGCAATGCTTACTCCTACCTCTGTGCTCAGGGATACCTCCTGGCAGTGCTTGGGGAACTATGTGTGGTGCTGGGGATTGAACTCAGGCCGGCCATGTCCGAGGCAAGCACCTTACTCAAGACACCATCTCTCCAATCAAACATGAGACTATTTGATGCCAATTTGCAACCTCACATTACTATCAGCAATAGCAGCTTCTCTTTGACTATTCAAAAAGGGGCACATATCACTGCTATTTTCATTCTCTTAACAACAGCGCAATAACGGTAGTAGTGTTCTCCATTTTATGGACAGAAAAAGGTGAGACTCAGAAAAGTCTGGGCGCTTGCCAAGGTGCATGAGCCAAGATCAGAGCCCGGTCTATTGGAGGAGCCAGAGTTTCAATATTTTGCTGCCAGGAGAAGACCCAGGTTCCAGGTTCCATTGCCAAGTCTCTAGCCCCTTAAAGGAAAAGTGCACACATTCCCAGTAGGTTGGGTTGGAGGCAGTATCCTGGGGGAAGGGATAAAGTCTTTGTTGTATAACAAAGTCTTGACCCCACTGACATCCAGCTCGGTTACCGGTTACCGCTGAAAAGGTCCACAGGTGGCTTCTAGCTTTCAAAAGTCCCCGGAAAGGCAGGCGGTTTGGAGGAGCACCACAGCCTTAGGAAAGCACTGCTGTGATTTCCAAGGGGGTCCCCCTGGAGGCACAGACTGCCAGAACTCTTGGAAAACAACGTCTCCGGGGCACATTCACCAAGGTGAGTTACCTCCTTTACCAGACTGACTGACTTCATGCCCTGAAAAGGCTGCGGGTCTGGCCAGAGCAGTGGGCAGGGCCGGTCAGCTGAGAGCTGGCTGGCTGGCCCTGCCCAGTTCTTAAAGGGAAATCTTTAAGGTAAGGCACGGTCACCTGCAGCTCATGCCCGTCTTCGGCCGGGCTGGCTCCAGAGGCTCAGAAATTATTTCCAAGCTTTTAATGTACATACCATAAACCAGCTCATGCACACACACCCCCACGCCCCCAGCCTGCAGCCTGTCCCAGCCAGGAGTCGGAGCTAATTCTCTGAAGGACCCATGATTCCACCGGGAAGAGCCACAACAAGTAAACTTTTCACCTGTTTCCTTCCTTGTGCTGTTCAGTACTTTCACCCTACTAAACATAGAGTCACACACATATGCACACATGCACACACGTTTAGTGGATGAACAGATCATTTAAGGCATATTAAATCTATTCCTAACATTTCCCAAATCCCCTAAATTCGACAAAGAAAACCGAGGCCCAGAGAGGTTAAGATTTTTACCCAAGGCTACACAGCAAGGGCCAGAATTAGAATTAGGAGCACTCCGCTAACTAAAAGGTCCGAGAGCCAGCTGGGAAATCTTTGCCAGCCAGCTCCGAAGAAGACAACCCAGCCAACAGCTTATCAATCAATACTGTTGTAAGTCTAGCAGGGTGGAAGACCCTAAACTGCGGTCAGGGCAGCGGGCACGGGATCCAGGAGGAGGTCACTAACAGGCTATTTTCCAAGCCCGGGCGAACCCCTAGTCCCTTTTTTCTTCCCCGGGTCTCCTGTCGCCCCTGTTACCCCCTTCGCCCCCACCCTTTGCCTCTAAGGGTCTCTGCAGACCCTCCAACTGTGGCTGTGAACCCGCTTCTGTCGGACTCGGGTTACAGGTGACAGTCCCGAAGCTGCTTACCTGCCAGCACCCCCTCTTTTTTCTTGTTTCTTTTTGCAGGGGGGCAGTCAGGCCCGACGGGTCAAGTGGCAGAAACTTTCGGCCCGGGATACCCGCGAGGCGGGGGCGCCCTGAGCATCCGCGCGTCCCGCTGTCCGCGCCTCACCTGCCCGCGCCCAGCTCCTCTCCCCGCGGGTAATTTTGCTTTTGCCTTTGCACGTAAATCATGGACATCCCGAGCAGCCCTCACACCAAGGGCGAAGCTCCTCTAAGGGTGCCCCGGGTGTCTTTCCCAAAGCGGAATGTGCACAGTTGCAAAACAAACACCCCCACCAAACAAAACTGGGGGTAGGGGGCTGTCGCTGCATTATTTCCAGCCCCCCGATTGCTGCCAGCCGCGGCAGCCCGGTGTCCCCCTGCAGGCTGCAGCCGCTGCCCGGCGCGGTGGACGCCCACCCGCGCTCCCCTCGGCGCACGCCGGCCTCGAACCCGCAGCTCGGGCGCCGCGTCCGTGCCCGCCGCCCGCAGGAGCCCGCCGCCGCTTACTCACTTTTGCCTGCCAGCAAAGTCTGCCATATCAGTCCGTGGGCACTTCCTGCCAAAGGACGTGCAGATCCATGGCGTGCAGAGCGGCCTCGCGAACAGCCGGTAAAATCCAGAATGAGGGAGAGCCGAGAGTAAAGCCCGGGAGAGGCAGGGGGAGGGGAAGGGGCGGAGGAGCTGGAGTAGGGGTGGGGGTGGGGGGGTGGCAGCCGAGCCCCAAGACAGTGTCTGGGGATTTCAGCCTCCGTTCCACTGTCCCCAGCCCGGGTGGCTCTGCAAAAAGCAGCCCAACCCGGTGCACTTGTTCACTCTTTCTTCATGAGAGGAGGAGTCAGTGTTGCAACATTTCTGTTCCTTGCTGGAGGCAAAAACAGTGATTTTTTTTCAGCGTGCAAAATGACCAGCGCCTGCCAGTTTTACAAGGTGAGGGGAGAGTCGGAGGAGCTGGCACGCAGCAGCAGAGAAGCGGAGGGAGATATCACCTACTCGCCTCCCCCGCATACCCACAGGTTTTGCCTCATGAGGGGTGCACACGTCCCGTCCCCGGGGACGTCTACCCATTGCACTCACAAAACAATCATTTAAAAAAAATGTGTTCGTAAATGGAATGACCTCAAAGAGGATATGTCCCCGTCTGCCAAGACGTTGAGAGCCTCCGTGTCAAATTTCTTTCCTTATTTTTGAATAACGTGAGTGTCAGCTTGACAGTAGCTGTGGCTTTGGGGATTTGAATTTCAAGGAGGAGGAGGAGGAGGAGGAGGAGGAGGAGGAGGAGGAGGAGGAGGAGGAGGAGGAGGAGGAGGAGGAGGAGGAGGAGGAGGAGGAGGGAGGAGGAGGAGGAGGAGGAGGAGGAGGAGGAGGAGGAGGTAAAGAAGAGGAGGAGGAGGAGGAGGAGGAGGAGGAGGAGGAGGAGGAGGAGGAGGAGGAGGAGGAGGAGGAGGAATCTTCCGAGTGGATGGAGTGAGAATAAGCAGTGAGAAACCCCGGGTGCTGACTTTCCATGTTGCTACTCCGGAGCCTAAATAATCCGCGCTTGGGTTGCTTTTCCACACATGCAGAACGTGACTTTATAATAGCGAGTGTGGTTTGACCCTTTCTGCAGTCAGACACAGTCAAACCGAGCCACCACCTTTTTTTCTAGCCCACAAAAAGTACCTACACAAATCCCAGTAGTTGCCTGAATCAAATAGTTCTCCCCAAGAGGAAGTCACTAGTTGCAGTGCGTCTGATTGTTTCATAACCGGGAGACTTCCCCCAGCCCCCCAAAAGCAAATGCTATCAACCTTACAAACACACACACACACACACAGAGAGAAAGCAATATATATATATATATATATATATATATATATATATATAGAGAGAGAGAGAGAGAGAGAGAGAGAGAGAGAGAGAGAGAGAGAGAGAGAGAGAGAGAGAGAGAGAGAGAAAGAACCATGCTATCATGCATTTGGAAGGCTGGACTTTCTTCCTTTAATTATCACCCTGGAGTACAAATGGCAAATGGCTTTCACCAACCACCTCTAGACCACCCCAGGAAGTCACTGTAAATTCCAGGATGCTTTGCTGGTCTTTTTGGACTTAAATCCCAGAGACACCTGCCAGTGGAGCACAGAACTCCCTTGAGTTCTGTGGATCCCAGTGTTGACATGTCGTGCTGGGCTGACAGGCCCCTCCTCACACACCGCCTTCTCGGGCTTCCTTCACATCCAGCTCTGGGTCTATTTACTTCTGTCCAGGAGGGAGTGGCCCTGGAGGCAGGCAGCTCCTGTTTCTTTTGCATCCCAGGATGACATAGGTGTTTCCGTGGCAGACTGTTTCTGGATGACCTCTGTAGAGCACAGGACCCCATCTGGGCAAAAGCTAGTACAAAACAGTGCTCAGGTCACCTCTCTGTGACCAATTCATGCAGTGACCTTCTTTCCGTTTCATTTTCTTTCTTTTTTTGTTTCTCCCCTGTGTCCCTGGGAGTGACTAATCCACATTTCACTTGGGGAAAAGGTCTAGCAGCAATGTTGTGTCGCACACAGGCATGGCCCCTAACTCACCAACACTTACTCTGAACAGATTCCTTCAGTTTTCCTAGGTTACCTCTCCACCTGAGTCTTGGACACCCACTCACAGATGCCAAGACTTTGCTCTGAAGCCGGATGCAAAGGAAAGAGCCCAGGGTGATTTCCTTAAGCTTCATGCGCCTCACGGTCCATCGGCTGTTCTGAGAGATTGCCTCAGAAACACGGAGAGGTGGTTGTTAATCACCAGCAAAAGGGTAGTAACGAGGATGGCAGATGTAAAACGCCTGACAAAGAACAGAAAGTCCAGAAACACTAAGTTCCTGGTTTCCCTTCCCTTTTCCCTCACCTTCTTCATATATCGCATCATTTTCCGCCCCAAGGGTATCCTTCATCTCCACCTTCAACCTCCTCCTCACTTCTTGGATGATGTGAACCCTTTTGGCGTCTTTATGCCTAACTTACTCTGTTCTTCCTCTGTCAAACTTAATGAGAGAATCATTAGCACCTCTCAGCTTCCCTGGGTCCTACCAACCCCTGTGTGTTGTGTGTGTGTGGGGGCTTACCTGTGCTTCTTGAACTTGATTTAAGGCGGCAATCACCTGAGGAGCAGTTCCAATGCAGAGGGGGGGGGGTTGGGGAGGCTGGGTCACTTGCAGAGCTTCTAATTGAAGAGGTTTCAGATGGGGCCCTGATTTCTGTTTCTACAGACGTTCTGTGACAAGGTTGAAAATGGTAGTCTCGCATTTATTTGCATGGCATAGATATATATGTGCATATTGTGATGCCAATATCCAAGGTCAAGAGAAACATGACCTTGTATCAGGAGGTCTTGTCAAGGGTGGAAATTGTCGCAAACGTGTGGGAGTCAGAGGCTGGGTAGGACAAAGAATAGAACAGTGTGCTAACAATTGTTGAGGGTACTAATACCAACCTAGAACTGAGCATTAAATACAGGCAAACGGATACACATGACAACCCTTTAATGTACGTTCTGTAGTCCATAGTCTGAGGGGAAGGAAGGGAGAGAGAGAGAGAGAAAGGGAAAGAAATGGGGAACCTGCCATGGAGGCCGGCTGGGGGAAGGGGAGGGAACCGGGTAGTTGGTGGTGGGAAATGGGCACTGGTGGAGGGATGGGTGCTGGAACACTGTATGACCAAAACCCAGGTATGAACTTTTTAATTGTGTATCTTTGTGATTGTGTATCTCGTGGTGGTATAATAAAATACTTAAAAAAAAAGAAAATGGGGGGCCGGAGCGATAGCCCAGCGGGTAGGGCGCGTTGCCTTGCACGCGGCCGGCCTGTGCCGGCCCCAGGGTTCGATCCCCGGCATCCCATATGGTCCCCTGAGCACTGCCAGGAGTAATTCCTGAGTGCAAAGCCAGGAGTAACCCCTGAGCATTGCCGGTGTGACCCAAAAAGCAAAAAAAAAAAAAAAGGTAGTCTCTCCCTCTCTCTCTCTCTCCTCTCTCTCTCTCTCTCTCTCTCTCTCTCTCTCTCTCTCCTTTTTGGGCACTTTGTGTGGCAATGCGGATATGGAGAGGTTATCATGTACATTCCCCTACCTATTTTCAGCACACATTTACCTATTTTCAACTGTGTTCTGAAAATAGGTAGGGGAACGAACATGATATCCAGAGTGTTCATTTTCTATAATCTTTGTGTAGTAGTTCCTTCTCTCCCCAACTGTCTCCCCTCAGCACTCGAGGCCGACTTTCAATCTTGGACCACTCCTCCTGACCCTTGTTTCTACTGCTCTTAGGTATTAGTCTCATATAATATAAATATATCATATATATTTTGTATACACACATGCGTGCAGTGATTCTATATCTGTCCCTTTCCTTCTGACTAATTTCACTCAGCACGATACTCCCCTGTTCATGCCTTTATAAGTTAATTGTTTAGCTTCACTTTTCTAAGCAGCTGCACAGTATTGCATCATGTAGATGTACTATCGTTTCTTTTTTTTGCAATTAAAATAATTTATTTTCAGAAAAATCGCATTTATTAAAAAGAAGTCAAAATCATGATGAATTAATCTTGCTAAATTTTTAGAGCAGGATAAATTATTTTTGATGACAAATCCTGCTCATTTTCCTCAAAATGAAGTCTGGATATTGTTTACTAACTGGTTGGTATGCAATGGATCAATTTATTAAGCAATTCTTTAACCAGTCATCTGCTCTTGGGCACTCAGGTTGTTCCCAGGTCCTGGCTATTGTGGACAGTGCCAATGAACTATTGCATATGCAGATGGCATTTCTGTGGTGTGTTCTTGGGCCCCCAGGGTATATTCCCAGAAGTGAGTCATATGGAAGCTCACTTTCTAGCTTTATGAGGAATGCCCAAATTGTTTTCCAAAAAAAGGTTGGACCAGTCAGCATTCCCACCAACAATGAAAGGACAGTCCCTTTCTCCCCACATCTACCCCAGCACTAATTACTCTTGTTCTTTTTTGATGTGTGCCAATCTCTGGGGTGTGACATGATAACTCATTCTTGTTTTGAAAGAGAGAGAGAGAGAGAGAGAGAGAGAGAGAGAGAGAGAGAGAGAAGGAAAGTGCCTGCCACAGAGACGGGGGTGGGGGTGGCGGGAAGGGAAACTAGGGGCATTGGTGACTGGTGGAGGGATGAGTGCTGGAGCATTGTATGCCTGAAACCCAACATAAGCAGCTAACATAACCCTAACTGTTTCTCACAGTGATCCAATAATAAATAATAAACAAACAAACAAACAAACAAATAAAAGCTATTAAAAAACAAAAGCCCTTAAAGTAAATTGAGTTATAGGAAAGGGACATTAAAAATTTCCCAAATGGGGCGGAGCGATAGCACAGCAGGTAGGGCATTTGCCTTGCCCAAGGCCTACCGGGTTTGATTCCCGGCATCCCATATGGTCCACCGAGCACAGCCAGGAGTAATTCCTGAGTGCAGAGCCAGGAGAAACCCCTGAGTGTCACCGGGCATGATCCAAAGGCAAAAAGAAAAAAAATTCCGATGTGCTTCCAAACTCTTCTCAAAATACTTATCACATTTGTAGCAAGTATGTTTCTTCGCCTTCTGTCAGCACTGTGTTTTATTAATCTATTTTTTTTGCCAGTCTTATAATCAAAATATGGAGTCTTACTATTGTAGTTCACTGTCCCCCTAAATTCTTGTGAGGTTGGGTTCATATAGTCATTTTAAAAAAATGTTTTTTCTTACCCTATGGGTGTTCAATCCTGCTTCTTAGTATCTTTTCTAAATTATACTTTTGAACCCTCCACTACTTTCATATTAATGGCACTTTGTTAAATTTATACTAGATAGTCTTCTCTCTCACTGTAATTTCATTTATAAACTACTTTCCACATGAAAGTTCTTAATTTTCACCTACTCAAATATGTCAATTGTAATCTCCTAAGGCTCTGGTTTTTCATCTTTTTCTTTGCTTCTAATATTGTTAACAGTTTCTAAAAATACATATTTAATTATCCTAGGAATTGTTTTAAAATATTCCATGAAGCAAAAGATTAAATTTTCTCTTTTGCATTTCTTTTATCAGTAAATCCATGGTTTTCCCACTGATTCCAAGCATCACTTCTCATATTGTGTTCCAATATATCTATTTTGTTTGGTGAACCTATTTGCATGTAGGTGATGCCTAATTTTGATAACTGGCTTATAAAATCATTGTACTATATAATATTCATTAGTGTGTATAATTTATTAGTTCTTTAAGAAAACATTTTTAATGTTTAATTATTTTTCCATCAAATTTTAGAACCAAAATTTGTCAAAAAAATTCATTGGATTTGCATTACATTTATATGCTAACATGAGAAAAAATTATATCATCAACACATTAATTCTACCTACCTGGACATATGTCTTTCTGCTTCCTTAGGTCTTTTAAGATCCTTCACCTTTCTTAGTGCAATCTTTTTTTTTTTGCTTTTTGGGTCACATCGGCAATGCTCAGGAGTTACTCCTGGCTCTTTGATCAGGATTACTCCTGGCAGTGCTCGGGGGACCAAATAGGATGCCAGGGATCCAACCTGGGTCAGCCGCATGCAAGGCAAGTGCTCTACCCATTGTACTATCACTCTGGCCCCTCTTAGTGTAATCTTATAATGGGCTTATAATTGCATTGCACAAGAGTTTACTTAATCATTATGGCATGATGTTCCCCCCAATTTTACTCTTATAAATAATGCTGCAATGAGTGTATTTGTGGAAGGATGTTTTGCCCCGAGGGATTTATTTCCTAAGTCTAGAATTGCAGTGAAACATCACCGGGTCAAAGAACATGCACTTTTTATGGCTCCTGAGCTATAGGAGTTTATCTTTTATGATGGCTTCAACAGTTCATTTTCCTGTTACCCTCTACCTCCAACCTGGCACAAAGTCCTGCAAATATCACTTTCCCCCTTTCCTATGTTCAGACCTTCGTCATTCTTTACTTTATTTCAATACTCCCTGACAGGGCTTACCAGGCTAGCCTACTTCCAAGCCAAATGCCTACACGGCTGTTCTGACTAGCTATCTCTCTGAATTAAAATTCCTTAATGATGTCTACTTTCCACAGGAAAAAAGGAAAGCATCTTTTACTCCTGGAGGCTGTTTGGGCTTTAAAGTAGTATTTACAGCATGTTCGAATCTCATCTGCTCTTGTTGGAATGTTATTTCCTCTCTCTTTGCCTACTTGAAATTCCACCCATTCTTCATGTTCAGATTCAAATGTGATTTTCTTCTAAAACCTTTTCCTGCTCTCTCTGACTGAGAAGGAGCTTAACTTACTTCTAATAATGAGTTTATAACACCTGCCTCTCTTCCACCTTCAAAGATCTTTGTGAGACGGATATAAGATGACATACGTGGGCACATCTGGCAAATGGTAAACCATGTGTAAATGTAAGGAAAGGGGGATAAGCAGTCAGGTATATACAACCCAGTATAATAATACTTTTGTCCATATGGTCATGCCGTAGGGATGTAGAATGACAAGAGAACCGGCCTATTGACTGTTCAGCAGCCACGCACCCTAAACACACAGAGGGAACATACAAATTAACTGAAACTGTGCTTAGACTTCGCAATGTCTGTGCAACAATGAATATGGGAGTGTCGACGTGTCTCAGATATCCTGACAGATAGCTTTATTTATTTTGAACCACTTAATGTCCAGGCATTTGAGTTATTTCTCCATTTCTTATGTATCTATCTATCTATCTATCTATCTATTCATCACCCCACCCCCCTCAACCTTACAACAACTGTCACCAACACCCTCCCAAGTCTTTCAAACAAAAACACCTCACAAACCACCTAAACCTCCGACCCCCACCGATCTGGCTCGTAAAAAAAAAAGTTCTCTAATTCTCCCTTAACTCTCCAGCACCGGAGTAAGCAAAATACCCCACTATCCTCCCTCTACAACAAAAAGAAAATATCTAATATAAAAAATAGAATCGATCTCTCATTCCCCGAAGTAACCAACCAGGCACTTCTAGTAACAGCAATACTCTCTCTGCATCTATCCATATATCTCTCTATCTATCTTTATCTATCTATCCTTCTCTACTATTTATCTAGCTTAGATCTCCTAGGTCCGCTCAGTGAAGAGCCAGAGTCGAGACAAGCTCCTTTGTATCTTTCTCTCTCTCGCATTCTATGCACAATCATCTAGTCTAACTATCGGTATCTATTCTTCATCGATCTCATCTATGATGCTATCTACCCATCCCATCCAAAATTCCCATCACAGGGTGATACCATCCACCCAAAACTCTTCATCCACCCAAAATAACAATTAAAAAAAAATCCACCATCCACCTCCATCCTATCCATCCATCCATAACACCAACCATAGCCGCACAAACTCGCAACGACTATCCAAGCCCCATCCACTCGATGAACCAACCATCTCTATCGTTATTTACCTAGTCACACAAACACCACCGCGGAGGAAACACATATGCCTTCAGGATCGATAGCTAGACAAGAACCTCCCTCTCACATCTTTCACTCACCGTCTCCTATTAACAACGCCCAGACCGCCCCGCAAAGCTACGCTCCCAGAGGCACGAGCTACTGAAATCACCCTCACTCATGAAGGAACTTCTACCCTCCTCGCTATCCAATCACGCCCGTCCAGGCATCGAAAAGCTACATTATGCGATTTGGAGACACCCTCTAGCCGACCGCTGGATCCACGGGATGTCAAAAGATCACGGGCCGCCCCACCCAAGATGTCACTTCCTTGTTAAGACCCTGAAGACGTTTGCTCTTCTTCTGAATCAACCACCAGGCACTTCCTATAGCCAATAAACTGCGCCCCGCAACGTATAACGGATCAGTGATCAAGTGATCTATCTATTCATTCATTCATTCATTCATTTATTTAGATCAAATTACCGTGAGATAAACAGTTACAAAGTTGTCGATGATTGGGTTTCAGTCATGCAATGTTCCAGCACCCATCCCTTCACCAGAGTTCCTTGGTAAATGCCCCCCATTTTCCCTCTCTTTTTCACAGCCCACCCAAGATTGCCTTGCAGCGACACTTTTCTTCTCTGTCTCTGTCTCTGTCTCTGTCTCTCTCTTTCCTTTTGGTCATTATGGTTTTTGGGACAGGTACTGAGGGGCTATCATGTATATCCCTTTATATATTTTTCGTGCTCAACTTTTTGTCCAGAGTGATCATTTACAACTGCCATTGTCATAGTGGTCCCTTCTCTGTCCTAAATTGCCCTCTCTCCCTTTTCCCCACTAGTGACAGGCTTCTATACACACATAGAAGTAGGACTGCTAAGCCACATATTGTATTTTTTCCTTGAAACCTCTATAACATTTCCCATAGCACCTCTAAATTAGTAGTACATTACTACCAACAACTTACAAGAGTTTCCATTTCTTCACATTTTTAAAAAATTTTTTGGGAGGTCGTCCCTGGTGATGCTCAAGGGGTTACTCCTGGCTCTGCACAAAGTTCTTCACAGTACAACAACACTTGTCACCCAAATATTGCCACTGCAAAAAAAGAAACATAGGTTTTTGTGGTACGATATGAGTGAAATAAGTCTGGTATTCAGAAGGCTGTCCTAGTCACAGTTTCGTTGACATGGTGGGGAATGTTGTAGAAATACATCATCTCAGACTCCCTACCGTCTTACTTTAACAAGATCCCTGGCTGATTCACATGCCTATGAAAATCTGAGGAGCACTGTTCCTGTTCATAAAGCTTAAGAACATTAAAGTAAATGTTCTCTCTGAAATGCCCAATTGGCACCTAGGGGAAAATTGACTCTATCTTTTAAGTGCTTTTTCAATCTCTGTTTAGCATGGAGAGATTAATATTATGGGTTGATATTACAAAATCTACTCTTTTGATAGCAAACTGAAGAATTGGGTACACCCAGTGAGGTACACTTCCAATTTATTTTCTGGAATATAGTGAATATTCATTTAAAAATATTGGGAGTGAGACTTCCATAGGGTGCTCAGGAGAGCTGGGACCCCTCCCTGCCAATAGGGTCTGTGGCTCAATGCCAGGGCCCAAGGGTGTGGTGCTCTAGTTCCCTGTAATGCCAGGGATTCCGTAAGGGCAGCAGCATACAAGACACGTGCCTTAAGCCTTGTACTACCTCTCTGCCTCCATTTAAAATTCTTTTGTAAAGTGTTAGGAAGAAGGCTTGAGCCACAGTACAGGGGGTAGAGCACTTGCTTTGGACGCTGCTGATCTGCTTCTTCCACACCCACCAGGAGTGATTTCTGGCACAGTCCTGAGCCCCCTCCAAATAAAAGAAGTGTAGGAAGGACGCAACATGACATGCACCTTCTGAACAAAGCTTTTAGAGTAAATAGAGGATTGTTAGCTTTGGGCGCGGTATTTATTTTACTGCAGATAACTAGTACTCTGCCTTCTTGTATAACTGGATATTTGCACGTGTTGAACAATTCCCCACTCACTCGTCCTTTCAGCTCCTGGCAGCTGACATTCTATTTTCTTGCTTTCTGAGTTTACTGTCTTAGATATGTCATACACACAAATCGGGTGGTTTTGATCTCCCTGACACAAGTTATTTCACTTACATCAAGTTCTTCAGGTACATACATGGATCATGTGGTTCTTGCCTTTCTTACACTAGTTATTTCACTTATGTCAGGTTCTTCAGGTACATTCATGTTATTGCCTATGACAGAGGGTTTTTTTTAAAGGCGGAGTAACTTTATCGATTATATATGTACAATGAACACGGAAGTACTTACCTTTCTTTGATATCCTTATATCAGTTTTTTATGTATACACACCTAGTAGGATTGCTAGATTGTTTGTTCTCTTTGTAATCTTTTTGTAAAACTTCCATGATATTTACCATAGCATCTATACCATTTTGTATTAGAGTCAAAGCTTAAAAGGATTCAATTCTCTTGCCAACACTTAGTACTTTTCTAAATAGTTGCCACTTACAAAGGTATGCGTGATGTCTTCTTGTTTGGAGTTGCACTTCTGTGCTTACTAATTATGTTGAGCTCCTTTTCATATTCCTGTTGGCTCTTCATATATCTCTTTTAGAGACTTGTTCTTCAAACCCTTTACTTTTAATTTTATTACTTTACTTCTGATTTTTGGGTTGCCTGGTGGTACTTGGGATTACTTTTAGTTCTGTTTCCTGGGCAGTGCCTGGACACCCCTCTCTCTGGCCAAGTTGTCCATGTGTATGGCAGTACCTGTACTAGTCTCTCTGGCTCCTCCATTACCATTTTAAAATCAAGCTAGCCCTTGAAGTGCAGTTACTCTCTATACTCTCTCTCTCTCTTTTTTAAAAAAAAATTATTATGCCACCGTGAGACATACAATTACAAAGGTGTTCATAATTGGTTCTTGGTAATACAGTATTCCAGCACCCATACCTCCACCAGTGCCCCATTTCTACCACCAATGTACCCCCCTCCCTCCCGCCCACCCCCAGGCTGCCTCAATAGCAGGTTACCCCCCCTTCCTCTCTTTCTCTTCTCTCTCTCTCTCTCTCCCTCCTCTCTGTCTCTGCATCTCTCTCCCTCTTCTTTTCACATTGTGGCTAGCCCTGCAGATATTTAGAGTTTATCACTTAAGTCTCTTTGTGTATATTCAATGGACTCTCTATATTCTCTACCAGAAAACCGGGGTGTAAATATATCTCCCATTCCATAGCCTGCTGTTTCAATTTACTATTTCCTTTACTGCAAAAACTTTCTAATTTCATGTGGTGAAACTTGTTTAATTTTGGAAGCATATATTTTGTTGTCATATTTAAAAGTCATTTCTAAGGCCAACGCCAATAATTTTGCCTCAGTGATCTTATAAAACGTTTACTGTTTCTGATTAAATTTATTTTTGTGTATGCTATAAAATAAAGATGGAACTTATTTCTCCCTTTTTTTTTGGCATGTCTAGTTTTCCAAGTGCTGTTTGTTGAAGACAATTTTCTCTCTCCATTTTCTACATTTTTGGCACCCTATCAAAGAGTTGATGAAAGATGTTGGGATTATTTCTAGCTTAAAAATTCTTTTGTAATGTCTGTATATCTGTTTTAATGGCCATACTATAGTGTCTTGACTACCCTATAAATTTTGTTAGGTTAAACTCTGTGTGTCTAGTCTTGTTCTTCTGTTCCAAAATTATTTGGTTACTTGATTTTTTCTAATTTCATGAATTATAGAGCTTCTATTTCTATTAAAAATGAATTAGGGATTGATGGAGATAGCATTAAATCTTTGAGGGCTTTGGATAGTATGAACATTTTAGCACTACTAAAACTTTCTATCCATTAATATGGGGGTATTTCTCCATTTTTTTTTTTTTTTGCTTTTTTGGGTCACACCCTGCAATACTCAGGGGCTACTCCTGGCTCTGCACTCAGGAATTACTCCTGGTGGTGCTCGGGGGACCATATGGGATGCCGGGGATGGAACCTGGGCTGGTACAGGCCAGCCACATGCAAGGCAAAAGTCCTACTCACTGGGCTATCGCTCCGGCCCTTATTTCTCCATTTGTTAAATACTGTTTTAATTTCTTTCTAAAGCATTTAATTTTATTTTTATATCTATCTATCTATCTATCTATCTATCTATCTATCTATCTATCTATCTATCTATCTATCTATCTATCTATCTATCTATCTATCTATCTATCTATCTATCTATCTATCTATCTATCTATCTATCTATCTATCTATCTATCTATCTATCTATCTATCTATCTATCTATCTATCTATCTATCTATCTATCTATCTATCTATCTATCTATCTATCTATCTATCTATTTTTGCTTTTTGGGTCACACCGGAAATGCTCAGGAGTTACTCCTGGTTCTACACTCAGCATTTACTCCTGCCAGTGCTCAGGGGACCATATGGGATGCCAGGGATCGAGCCCTTGGTCAGCCACATGCAAGGCAAATGCTCTACCTACTGGTCTATCACTCCAGTCCCTCCAAAACATTTTCTATTTATGACCACTAAGGTGATGAAAACATATGATAATAAATAAAAACTTTACACTTTGGCTTCTCTACCCTTATTTATACACTTTATACAACGACAACTTAAACTTTTTACACTGTGTATACTTTAGCAAATGTTTGCATAGTTATTACTATATACTAGTATTCCATGATTTTGTCTATGAACTGCAACTGCTATATTAAAATCAAAAGTCATTTATAGCACCATTGCACTATTCTCTTTTTGTCTATATGTTCAGCTTTACCAATAAGTTTAATATGTTCACATTTTCTTATTTATTTTTTCCGTTTAATTAAGGCTCAGTGATATACAATGCTGTCAATGGTGGAGCTTCATGCTTACATTATTCCAGCACCACATAAGCTTTCTTGCTGCTTGAAAAACTTGTTTCATCATTGTACATAGCACTAACCTTTTAATTGAATTTAATTTATTGAAGTGAATACATAATTAACTATTCAAAGTATATAATACAGTGGTATTTTTAATGTTACACAACCACCACCTCAAGGCCCAAACCACCTTTATCATCTCCAAATGGCATCTTGTACCCACGCATAAGACAGTTGTTCCTTATATCCTCCTTCGTTGTCTGATATCCACCAATCTTCTGCCTTTTTCTATAGATTTCTTTTTTCTGGTTATTTGGTAGGAATGGAGTAATGCAAAATGTGGCTTTTGTATTTTTCTTACATAGCATATTATTTTTTTTTTTTTGCTGGCTTTTTATAGCATATTATTTTTTTTTGCTTGCTGGCTTTTAGGGCTATACATATGTGCTCAGTATTACTCCTGGTTCACAGTGCTCAGGGATCACTCCTGGCAGTGATCCAAGGACCAAATGGAGCATTGTGGACTCTCCATGGGTTGGCAGCTTAAGATGCAAATGCCATAGTTCTGTTGCATCTCTGCAAGCCTGCATAGACATTTAAGGTTTAATGGTATCACTGTTTCATCTTTACTTCATTTGTTTTTCTGGCTGAATAACAATGTTTTGTATAGATGAATTACAAGTTGCTTTCTATTTCAGCCATTGATGAAAATTTGCATTATTTAAAAATTTTAGGTGGTTTGTTATTACTTAACTTTTTGTCCCCACTTTCTTCTGAAACAAAGTGGGAATAATAACTGTTGCCTTTTATTTTTATTTTTTAAGGTCACGCAAAGACAGTAGCTAATACAGATTGTGTCTGGCATGGACTGTTAAATAGAAGCTATTGGCTTCTTAATTTTCATTCATTCATTCATTCATTCATTCATTCGTTCATTCGTTCGTTCATTTGTTCGGTCATTCATTCATTCATTCATTTACTATTCATCCATCCATTTATTTATTTATCTATTTATTTATTTATTTATTTATTTATGCTCTTTGGGTCACACCTGCCAATGCTCAGGGGTTACCCCTGACTCTGCACTCAGGGATTACTCTTGGAGGTGCGCGGGGACCATATGGGACGCTGGGGATCGAACCTGGGTTGACTGTGTGCAAGGCAAACACCCTACCCTCTGTGCTATCTCTTCGGCCCCTTCATTTTTTTAATTTTGGAATGAGAAAGAAGCTAATAAAATAGGTTTTCAGTTGATTCGCAGACAAGATGAATGTTCCTAGTTTTTAAAGACCACTAAAGTCCTATCAGTTTCTCCCATCTTCCTTTATCTTTCTGTCCGTATTTAGGTTAAACACAGTCTTAGGTTCACAGCCGGGATCATTTTGCTATTATCTTTACCCTTTTGTTTAGGTTTTTATTCCCTCTTAATTTTTATTTTTCTTTCCTTTAATTACCTAAAACACACTAGATCAAGTTTTAGGTGCTGGATTATAGTAGGAAAAAATTTTAGACAGTGACTTTTCCCTCCATGTTTTAGGTGTGAGGGGAGGAGAGATGAAAGACGAATATAAACCATGTGCCAGGTTGTGACATATGACTAAGATGTCTGTTGCAAAAGCTACCTTCCCTGACTAGGGAAGCAAAGACTAAGAAGGAAAGAAAAGCCAAGAAAGGAGGAACCAAGACAGAGGGGCAGGGCTGGTCTCCTGGAAACTGTTTCTGGAGCAGAGTCATGCCTTTCTGGAATAAGGCTCCTCAGGGGAAGGCAGAGCAAACCATTGAAGTGAGAATGGAATGACCTGAGCTGGCTTTGTCAGCTAAATGGATCACTGCTGCCATGGAGGAATCACAAAATGGACAAGTGTCATCTCTTTCATTTCTCGGTTCCCTTCTTTGAGATTCCTGCCTCTTAAACCCTTTCTGAAAGTTCTCTTTCTTGATGAACTCTTTCAGATTCAACTTTGCCAACTTACACCATCCCCTTCTCCTTGCTCTATCTCTCAGCTCCTTGGGGAAGAAGGAAGAACCTACACAAAGGAAGCTTTGACTCCTGAATTTTCACCATTTCAACAGCCTCAGGTAACAAGGGCTTGTGACTGGAGGCTATCACTTCTTTCCTGGTTCAAAGTGAAGAGTTCCCTGAGTTTTGTATTCTGGGGCCTGAGGTGTGGGAATGAGCAGGAGTCTGTTTCAGACAGCTTCTCTTTGCCAATATTTGGTTTCTTGACAAACTACTAAAACAGGGAAGGTGCTTTTGGTAACAGAAGTTAAAACTAAACAGATTTTCAAGTCTCATGGGGATTTGGATTTGGAAATTCTATACTCTAGTTCTTTTGCCCTAAGTACCTCCTACTTTCTGATAATGGCATTCCACCCACACTTAACTAAGCAGACAGGGCATTTGACTGGAATCCAAAAGGTCTGAGTTTAATGGGAACTCGTGCTAGCTAACTGTGGGTTGATTAGTGGAGAGTCAGGGAAGAGCAGAGGTAAATAATCCACGTGCAGGGCCAGAGTGACAGCACAGCAGGTAGGGTGTTTGCCTTGCAAAAGAGTCGACCCAGGTTCGATCCCCGGCATCCCATATGGTCCCCCTGCACCTCAAGGTGTAATTCCTGAGTGAAGAACCAGGAGTAACTCCTGAGCATCACCGGGTGTGACCCAAAAAGCAAAAAAAAAAAAAAAAGTCCATGCTCAAGAGTCAGAATCGTGGTTGTCAGAGCAGAAATACCATCTGCACTTTTATGTTCATAGCAGCACTATTCACAATAGCTAGAATCTGGAAACACCCAGAGTGCCCGAGAACAGGGCGGATAAAGAAACTTTGTTACATCTACATAATGGAATACTATGCAGCTGTTAGGAAAAATGAAATTATGAATTTTGCCTATAAATGGATGGACATGGAGAGGATCATGCTGGGTGAAATTAGCTTGAGGAAAAGGACAGATATAGAATGACTGCATTTATTTGTGGAATATGAAAAAATAGTATGATACCAATATCCAAGGTCAGGCAAAACATGCATCAGGAGGTCTTGTCAGTGGGTGGAATCTACCACAAGTGTGTGGGACTCAGAGGTTAGTAAGACAGAGAAGGGAACAATGTGCTAACAATTATTGGAAATGATAATACCAACCTAGAACTGAGCATTGAATGTAGGCAAAGGGATATACATGATAACCTCTAAATGTATGTATGGCAAGCCACAATATGTAAGAGAAAAGGGGGAGAGAGAGAGAGAGAGAGAGAGAGAGAGAGAGAGAGAGAGAGAGAGAGAGAAAGAGCCTGCCATAGAGATAGGCTGGGGAGGGGGAGAATTGGGAACATTGGTGGTGGGAAATGTGCACTGGTAGAGGGATGGGTGCTGGAACACTGTGTGACTGAAATCCAAACATGAACATCTTTGTAATTATATATATCATGGTTGCATAATAAACAATTTAAAATTGAAAAAAAATATCATGGTTGCCAGTATATTCCTTATTAGTATGTCTCAGGAGAATTATTTAGCTTGCAGAGTTCACATTGCTCTGACATATGAGGATTATAACTGCACCGAGTTTTTAGGACCACTTTGAGTAGTAAAGGGGATAATTGTAGTAAAAATACAGTAGCACCAAGCATAAAATATGATACTAACATATCTAAGAGACCTAACAAGATTGGGTCAAAGAATGAGTGATACGTGAAAGAGATACCTTTGAGTTATGTACAAAACTCTGGAGTTTAATTGCAAACAATGAGGTGTTTTTAATATTGTCAATGGAACCTCAAAATGGGAGTGGTCATTTTCACATAGTTAGGTCTCTCATTTTAAAGGAGATTAAGCAAAAGGGGCCACCCATTGGAATGAATACAGAAGGAATTCTCCTCTCTAAAGCATAACCACGGAGGAATTATTTTATCTCTAGGAATTCCAAAGTCTTTTTTTGTTGTTGTTGTTTGTTTTTTTGGTTGGGGACCATTCTGGATTCAAGGGTTTTACTGCTGGCTCTGAGCTCAGATATCACTGTTGGCAGTGCTGAAGAATTAGGGATAACGTGGTTCTGAAGTAGATAGCCTGCCCCCACAGCCCGGGTGGCTCATGTGAGGCTGAGAGGTGGAGGGTCACTTTCTTGCACACGCCTTTGCCACGCTGGGACTCACTGGGAAGGCTGGGGCTGGGGAAGTCTGCCATGAGTCCCGTCAGCACATGCCGGAGCCCCTCCAGCTCCAGCGGGTGACTGTCAAGCCACACCAGGTGTTCGCTTGTCTTCGTCATGGGAGTTGATCCCCACCACTCAATCTCTTGGGATGCTGTGGACTCAGGCAGGAGCGGGGGAATTACGCTTTGCAGGAAAGGAGAGTCAGCTCTAGGCCTCAGCCAGGTCTCTCCCAGCGTTTCCAGATTCTTGTCTTATAGCACAGAAAGGAATTTCAGGAGCAGACAAACAGTGAAGTAAGAACAGATTTTTTTTGGAGGTTTTGAGGAAAGGGAAGGTGAGAGAGAGCTTGTATCACTTGTATCACTTGTCTTCCTGTTGTCCCGTTGTTCACTGATTTGCTCGAGCGGGCACCAGTAACATCTCCATATGTCCTTCACATGCTAGTGTAGCCCAAGGGTAACTACTTGCTCCAGGAACATGAAGAGCCTCAAACAATTCCTTCAGGTCATGGGAATGAGGTCTATATTGTTACTGGTTCTTGGCATATCAAATATGACACTGATAGCTTGCCAGGTTCTGCTGTGCAGGTGGGATACTCTTGTAGTAGCCTCTCATCTCATGTATGTATTGATGAACCGCAATGGGGAGAGATCAGCTTTTCTTTTGGGCAGAGCTCTGATGACCTGTGGAGTCCGGATGTTGAAAATGGCGGCCCTCACGGTGTGGGGGTTCCTCTGGCTTCTTGAGAGGCTCTGCTGGGGGGCCGGGCTAGAACCCGCCTTCCCTCCTGGGAGCCTCATGATCAGCTGGGTACAGGGGAGAGAACAGAGGGAATAATATGCTCAAGAGGGATGCAGTTGGCTCATGCCGGCTTGGGTTTGATCCCTGGCATCCCATATGGTACCCCAAGCATCACTGGGAGGCGATTCCTGAGTACAGAGCCAGGAGAAACCCCTGAGCATTGCCAGGTGTGACCCAAAAAAGAAAGAGGGAATGTGGGCTTCTCCAAAGGCAGAAAGAGCCCCAGTACACATCTCAAGAGGGGAGATGCGGCCGACACCCACATCTGGTGCTAGACTGCATGGGCACAGGCATCACATGGGCTTGGGATAGCATACTGCGTACCTTCCTTTGTTCAGGGTGGCTTCTATAGGGTTTCTTCCATGCTGTCCCATGTAGGCCTTTTCTCCCCAGAGAAGAGTCTGTTGCTGGGGCGATTGTCAAAGGGTAGAGTTGGTCATGGTTGATGGGCTTCTCTGAAATTTCTTTCCTTGGCCTTTCTTCCTGCTGAACTTTTTCTTGGAGGAGGGGATACTTAGGGGTGATGGGGTGGGCTGTAGTCCAGTCTGTTGGCACTATGTGAAGCCTTATCAGACCTTAGTTACTGTGCCTGAAAGGTGGGTTTTTTTTCAGTCTCAGGGCTATTGGTTTTTATTACTTCCAAGGAATTCCATTGCCTTGGGCCTTTTCCTATCTACCTGCCTACATCGGGTTCTGGGGAGTGAAGCTGAGATTGGCTACATGCAAGGCAAACTTATTAACCCCTGTGCTATCTCTCTGACCTTCTCTAAAATCATTACTTCTCCCCACCTTCTTCATACCCTTACTGCTTTCTGGACCACATCAAAGGGTAGAGCACAGACATTTTTAGATGAGAAAACTGATGTGAAAGAGAATTTTATTGGGGCAGAAACAGCAAGTTGAAAAGGTCCAGAACAGTCGATGACTGGGAATATAAAAGCTGTTAGGGCATTGCCGAAGCCTGGCAATACAGTGGAATAATAATGAAAAACCAATCAAGCCAATAAAAAGACTGATTAATCAGACCAAGGGGGAGTGCTGATGAAGGTGCTAAAATTCATACCCAGCCTCTGTCGCTGCTGTCAGCTCTCTGCCTGTTATTAACCACATTTCCTCACTTAAAATTAGAAGGCAGACTTTTGAATCAGGATTCCAGAGACTACGATCCTCACTCACTAATATTTGTCATAGAATAAAATGGCAGAGTTGTGACATTTCCTTAGATCTATCTATTATATCTGCCATCTCCTCTCCCACTAATTTCCAGTCTGTCCCTGCTAATAACACTGATCTGATTAGTCAACTTGGATGATTAGAACAGAATATATAGATCAGGGGCTTAAAAAACAAACATTGATTTCTCATGAATCTGAAGACTGAAACCCAAGAAACAGGGTTCCAGCTTGTCAGGTTTGGGTGAGAGGTTAAAAGTTCTTTTTTTTTTGGAGGGGTTCACACCCAGTGATGCTCCTGTCTCTGCACTCAGGAATTACTACTGGTGGTGCTCAGGGGGACCATATGGGATGCCAGGGATGGAACCTGCCTCAGTCACATGCCAGGCAAACACTCTCCCCACTGGACTATCGCTCTGGCCCCAATGAGGTGAGAGAACTATTCCTGGTTGACAGAGAGCTGTCTCCTGGCTACGTCCTTCCTCACATAGCAGAGTGAACCTGACTTGTTTGCCTCCCTAAGAAGATCATTAGTCCCATATGAGGCCCCCTGATCACATTTTAACCTGCTCATCAACCTAGCCCAGAAAAGGTGCTCCTTAAATAACATGATATGGGGGATTTGATGGATTGTGTATGCAAATATCATAAAATGCACAGATTATAGTACTGGTTTGCTTTCTCTTGTTTCTGGGTTTTGCACCTGCTGCTGTTCACTTTGTCTGGAACATTCCCCTAAAGTATGCCAGTCCAGCTCCACCCCCATGTGTATATCCACGTGACTTTCTCCTTATTTTCTGAGTTTTTTTCTCAAATACTACTTATTTCCTGTCACCGAGGCCTTCCCTTATTTAGAATTACCTCCCAAAGCACCTCAGTCCTCTCCCCCACCTTTTTGTGATTTCTGGTATCTTCCCCTTTTGTGACTTGAGTTACTCCAGGCATAGATTTTGTGCTAAGGACAGAAGTCTAAATGATTTCCTGAGGGATGTTTCATGGTGACCTTACCCAAGCAGAGAAGAATCTTTGCTAGTCCCACACCAACTTCCATTAGTCATTAGTTTCAGGCTGCTTGGAGTAAGAATGTTTACTTAGGTTTTTGAAAGGTAGGAAATAATCCTATGTGAAAGGTTGCAGATGTTGGACCCTAAATGGGGGCCCAGGAATACAGGTGTGGCAGCAGTAAGGTCTGCTATACCACTGACACATCACAAGGTCTAAGAGTAGATTAGCAGGGGCCAGAGCGATAGCCTAGCCCAGGGTAGGGCGTTTGCCTTTGCATGCGGCCGGCCCCTGCCTGCCCGGGTTCAGTCCCCGGCATCCCATACGAAGCGTTGCCGGGTGTGACCCAAAAAGCAAAAAAAAAAAAAGAGTAGATTAGAAAATACCTATCACATGTAATCATGTATAAATACCCTCTGCAGAAAGCAGCAGCTCTGAGGGCCAGTATTTTTGTCCTCTTAATTTTCAAATAAACTTAGAGCAACCTGGATGCAGGGCAACCTGTTGACTAAATATCTGTTAATGAATGAATGATCGAAAGCAGATTATTTTAATCCGTGAGTTGAGCCCCCACTTAGCAGGTCATAAAATGAATTTAATGGGTCAGGAGCAGCACTAAAGAGAGAAAAAAATTAATTATATGTAGGCAGTAAGGATAAACACTGTCAGAAAAACTTCACTTATTGAATTGGCATTTTATTATGCAATCAATGATTTACTGATTTATTTATTTATTCTAGGTAAATTTATTTATTTATCTAGAAATAAAATATAACAGGGTCCTCAGGTAAGAAACAATAAAAATGTACTTTTAATTTTGGGTTGAGAGTGTCAATCATCTTTAATCAGTTTTCTCATTGCAGAGAAGTTTAGGCTTTTCCCTAGGTCACGAGAAAGTAAGCCCCGTGACATCTCAGTGCGTCTGTGAGTCCAGCAACTGTTAGACACCAGTCACTTGGTTGACGGGACTAAGGCTTCCAGCCAGATCTCATTCAGAGGCCAAAGGAAACCAGATCCTTTGTAAACATCTGAAAAAGCCATGATGCTGACAGAGAGGCTATGCAGTTCCGTGGGTGGCTGACGGAGCGAGGGAACCAAATGGCTCAGTCATAGCATTTACCTGCCAGATGACCCATCTCTGATCTGCAGAGGTGACTTGTCCTGCTGTCCACATCTCAGCAGGCGCTCGAGGCAGACCTCGCCTTAGCTTCCTCCAGCACAGCCATTAAAATATATCAGCATTAGCGGCTCTTATTAAAGCACATTTTTTAATATCATCTTGATGATTATTTAATTCCGTCCTTTCTCTTGGCGTGGAAGCAAGAACTTGACTGCCTATTGTTTTAAAATTTTATTCTCATTTATTCTCCTCCTCATTGACTTCCTGCAGGGAAAGTCAAGGCATCTTCCCTGCTGCAGCATTTTAGGACCATGCTCTGAGAGAATGAGGCACCTAGAGATTGCACCAGGGAGCTGTGTAGGTTTCTGCTACCACTGAGTTTCTTTGCTGGAGCTTTAGAAAGCGTCGTCTACTGGGTAACGCGAGCACATGCTGTGTCTCCTGCCGCTTCTCAGCCTGCTCGTTGCTGCTTCTCCTAATCTCAAGGCACAGAAAAATATTCAGGAGCTTCGTGAAATATATTTGCAGTGGAGACCAGAGGCACAGTGACCTCTATTTAAGTGACCGCCGCAATCCCATCTCAAGACCTGGTACGGCCAGGAATAAACTTCATTTTGGAGAAAAAAATGCAAACTTGGCTAACAAAGATGAGAAGGGTGAGAGCAGGCCATTGGGGAACTGAAAACACCCTCCCTCGAAGGTGTTGCTTTCCAGAGAAGATCTCTTCCTCACTGTATTCTTGGGTGTATTTGAGGAGGGGGCAGAAGAGAGAGATAGAGATAGATAGAGAGAGATTGAGAGAGAGAAAGAGAAGAGAGAGAGAGAGAGACAGACAGAGACAAGACAGAGACAAGAGAGATCTAGCTGGGAGATAAACAGTGATAAATTCAGAGCAGAGAATTAGGGAGATAACAGAAAGAGAGGGAGGGCAGGGAGGAGGAGCCGGATTATTCGCTTCCATACCAACTGCTGTCCCGCTGACTGTGTTCCTTTTTCTAAACTGTGAACACCCATTGCTCTGACACAGACATACAAGTTCCATCTCTGCTCGCTCTTACTGGGGCCATCGATCAAGAAAGTCGGGTTTTGCCCCATTAGAAAATGGGGAGAGGAGATGAACAGAAACTTTGACAAGGAAGAAATCCGAATGGCCAAAAGGCATATGAAAAAATGCTCATCATCACTAATCATCAGAGAGATGCAAATCAAAACAACAATGAGATATCACCTCACACCACAGAGAATGGCCCATATCCAAAAGGGTAAAAGCAACAAGTGCTGGCGTGGATGTGGGGAAAAGGGGACTCTCATACACTGTTGGTGGGAATGTCGACTTGTACAACCTTTCTGGAAAACAATATGGACATTCCTCCAAAGACTAGAAATTGAGCTCCCCTTTGACCCAGCCATACCACTCCTGGGAATATACCCTGGAAAGCCAAAAACACACAGCGGAAACACAATCCGCACTTTTATTTTCATAGCAGCACTATTCACAATAGCCAGAACCTGGATACAACCAGTATGCCAGAGAACTGATGACTGGATAAAGAAACTGTGGTACATCTACACAATGGAATACTATGCAGCTGTCAGAAAAAATGAAGTTATGAAATTTTCCTATAAATGGATGGATATGGAAAGAATCATGTTGAGTGAAATTAGTCAGAAGGAAAGAGAGAGACATAGAATGACTGCATTTATTTGCATGACATAAATATACTAGGTGATCTTACTGAAAGTGGAAATTACCACTAGCGTGTGGGAGTCAGGAGGTTAGTTTAGATAGAGATGGGAACATGTGTGAATAAATGTCTAAAGGTTTGATACTAACATAGAACTGAGCATTAAATACAGACAAAAAATGCAAATGATGGCTTCTAAGGTGTACGTAGTGCAACCCACAATGTGTGGGAGAAGGAGGAGAGAGAGAGGGAGAGGAGAGGAGATAAAGAACCTGCCATTTAGGCAGGATGTGGGAGGGAATTGGGGACATGGGTGGTGGCTGAGGGGCACTGGTGGAGGGCAGGGTGCTGGAACACTGTGTGACCGAAACCCCCCAAGCGTGAACAACATTGTAATTGTATATCTCACGGTGGTATAATAAAATGTTAAAAAAAAAAAAAAGAAAGTCGGGTTTTGGCTGTTGCTAGGGAAGGCCATGGGTAGCCAGGACAGGAGGCAGAAGTGAAGTGGAGCCAGTGACCCGGTTCTGCCTTGAGCTGCACTAAGCATGACTAGAACAAGCAGGGTTTTCTATTGTTGTTATTGTTGTTGTGTGCGCGCCGGTTTGCGGCATAGGGGATCAACTTAGGACTTCACACAATACGATTCTTGGAACTCTGCTTGTTCGTAGTTCCTGGTTTTGAGCCACAGTCACCAGCATTTGCTTACTTAGCACCTAAGAGGTGAGATAAAAAAAAACAAACTAGGAAAGTTTTTATTTTTTGATGAACATTTTGTTTATTTGTAGTCCAGAATCACTTCTTGGATTTTCTTTTTTCTTTTTTAATTTCTTTGATTAAATTTTTTTTTATTATATTACCATGAGATATAGAATGAAAGATGTTCATGTTTGGGTTTCAGTCGTACAGTGTTCCAGCACCCATCCCTCCACCAGTGCCCACTGTCCACCACCAATGTCCCGTTTCCTTCTCCCCTCCCCCCAGCCTGCCTCTATAGCAGATCTCTCTCTCTCTCTCTCTCTCTCTCTCTCTCTCTCTCTTTCTTTTCTCTTCCTTCTCTTATGCATTGTGGCTTGCCACACATGGAAAGTTTTGTTTTATCTTCTTTGCTTTCTCTTCTCTTTTCTTGTGAACAGGACGGTAGATTTCCTCTGTTCAACACACGGTACATGACACAAGCAGTTCTTTCTGGAGTAAGAAAAGCCATTGGTAGTGCTTAGGGGAGTTGAGCTCCGACTGGAACCTTTAGCTGGCGGGGAATGCTTCCAGTTTTGGGCATGGAAGCCTTGGCCAGATGGCTTCTCCAAGTGTTCTCCCCATACCTGCTATGTTCTTTGCTTGCCTGAAATCCTCAAAGCAACTCTGTTCAGTGGGGATGAGGGAGAATGATGGGCTTATTCGAAACCCCAGGATTCACAAGTAGGCCAAGAGCCTGGACAGGCACAGCTGCTTCCCTCTTGACTTCTTTGCCATCTCTGTGTACTCTTGACTAATAATGCAGAAGCAGGACAGGCAATTCACAGAAATCCTCAGTGCCAGGGCTCCGTGGCTGGGGTGCCAAGACAAACACAAGGCACTCCTCTGGCTCAGAGATCAACACTATCCTGTTGAATTGCAAGAGAAGCAGATGGTAGTGCTGGCCTGTAGAAACTCCAGCACTCACCTGAAATGTTACAGGGATACAAATTTGGTTTTCTCACAATCGAACTGTCAACCTCCTGTCCTGCAGCATTTGAATGGGGCTAAGTCCCTTGGTGCGATCAGGCGGAATCAGCTCCTTGGCTTGAGTCCATTGGCTGCATCTTTACCTGGACTGAAGATGTCCCAGGACCTTGACTATCATAAGATCTTACACTTTTACTGTTTAAGATGGAACTGGTTTCAGAAAGGTTTCCACGCTTGTGCTTCTCAGACCTTGCATTTTAAAACATGAAAATATTTTAAATGTAAAATCTTTAAATGCAAAAAAATTGTCAACTGCTTAAGATATTTTTAAAATGAAAACTAAAATTAGATTTCTCAGTATTTAAAATAATGGCCTTTTAGAAAGGAGATCCGAACCATCTTCAGCAGCTATTCAACTCTCCCAGGAAATGAAACTTCTTGTGATGTTAAAACTCTTACAGAGGTATTGGCATTTAAACCAACCACACCGAAGATTTTAATGCCAGAGACAATGGCCCTTCACTGGTTTATAATGGGAAGTCATACAGGGTGATCTTTACATTGGAACTGAACTCGGAGCCCACGATATAGCATAGGGACGTTGTTAGACTTCTGTCACTGTATTCGTGGCCTCCTTCAGCTGCCCCCCCCACCCCCACAGAATCACTTACTGTGGACCTGGAGAATCCCCAATAGTACTTGGCCCTGGTGGTCTCTGGCCACTACAGGATGTGGCCCTGGTGGTCCTCAGCACTACTTGGGGAGGCCCTGGAGGGTCCTGACCCCACAGGGCTTAGAAGCACAACACCTTTGGTGTTCTCATTGAAACACCAGGCACAGTTACCAAGCCTTGCCAGGAGAGGGCTAAACAGTTTAAAAGCCCTGGCCTCCAATTAAACAGAAGACTGCAACTCCTAGAGTACCCTGCCCCAAATGGCTACCTTATCCTAAAATCTCCATTTGTAGCCTTTCCTGACCTGCACTGTCCCGGTGGGGGTTCACATTCCTTCCAATTTACTGTCCCTGTTCACAGGGCTGTGCATCTCCTCTTCCAGAGCAACCCGACCTCTGCTCTTTATCTCAAGTTAGCTGTGATTTGTTATTTCAGTTGCACTGTTTTCTTAGTCCAGAGAAAGGTATTTCTGTGTCCATGCCGCTGTTAAAAACAAGCAAATAAATGGTAAGTGGATAGAGCCAGTTTTGAGGGTAACACACAGCAGTGTTATTGTTATTAAAGGGAAGAATGGCTTGTTATAACCAAGATTTGCTCCATGCAGTCATGTTGTCCTCTGGTAGTTTTGCTTCCTGGGGAATCTGGACCCCTCTGCTCCTTGCAGCGTCAACATATATTTGCCAAACCAGCCCACTTGCTGTTGTGGTAACTGCCTCATTCCTCTCTTAGCAGCTCAAATCAATTTGATGTAAAAAAATTCTGATTGAAGCTAAGACTGAAAATGTGCTGGGGTCAGAGCAAGAGTACAGAGGGTAGGGTGACTGCCTGGCACATACCCACCCTGTTGGATCCTGGCACCCCCTATGGTCCATCAAGCTCTGCTAGGAAAAATTCTCAAGTGCAGAGTCAGTAGTAAACCCTGAGCACCACCAGATGTGACTCCCAAATGAAACAGAACAACAACAAAAATCCAAAGAATTTAACAAAACAATTAAAATTTGCTATGGTTGTTGGTCAAGGGTAAAAATCAAATTTAGAGATGATAGATCTGTGCTTTTTCCTTATTGCTCACCGATACAAAGACTCTATTTGACAAAATCACCCAAGTCTATAAGAAGCACTTTTGCTTTTTATCTCATACATAGGTATAATTTGCAGTTGACATTAATTTTAGGTATAATTTGCAATTGATATTAATTTTCTTTTTAGGATCTATCTACATGATTCTGCCAAGTTATCCATAACTGTGACTACAAATTCCTCTTCATTTCTATAAAGTCTCAGTAGGGATGTTTGAAAAGTGCTTCGAGCAGTAGTAGAGTTTCCAAAACAAAACCATGCAATATCAAATTCAGAAGCTAGTTCTTTTTTATTAGTAAAAGATTCAATAAAGAATGAGAGATGAAAACAAAGTTTCAGTGGCATTGAAAAAAATTTGAGCTTTCATCAAGTATTTCCTAAAGTTCTGGGAAAATTTCATAAAGCCCTAAAGTGTTATAGACCTCTCCCAACAGTGAACCCCTGTTGCCTAAAAGTGCTTCTTACCAACTGCCCTAAGAAACAGCATCCCAGCCAGCAAAAGCTTGTCTAAATTAGGCAAACCTTTTCTACATTGGAAAGGTGTGAGTCATCCAGAACCAGCCATGAAAATAATGTAGCTTCTAAGAGAGGTAAGCTGGAAGAAAATGAGCTGTGGAGGTGGGGACTGGGAAAGGAAGGAATTCATCTGTTTATCATTTAAAATCAGAGTTAATGTGCAAGAGTTTATATTCGAGATGGCATGGGGAGAAGATCAGCATCCAGGGAAGGTTTGAGAAGTTAAAAACTGAGAGACCACTCTTTCAGGGAGAGAAATTCTCTCTCTCTCCTCTCTCTCTGTCTCTCTCTGTCTCTCTCTCTCTGCCTCTCTGTCTCTCACACACACACTCACCATGCCTGCCACTTCCTTTTCTCTTACTCTGTGTATATGCATGTACTTGTCTATAAGCATCTAGGTCTCTCCTCATATGTATGTATCATGCCAATTCACTTCCCACTGTGCATATACTGTAATAGTCGCCTATACATAGATATCTGACTCTGTGCTTTTCCTTCAGAATCATTTGTTCAAACTTTGTAGATAGCCCCAAAGTACATTCCTAAACGCTTGAACAGGAAGCATCTAAGACACGTCGTCCTCTAATATAGCCTCTAATATAAATGGTATAATGACACTCAAGAAATTTAACACTGAGAGAAAAATATTATTTAATAGACAGCTTTTACCTACATTTCCAAAATCGTCCACAAATGTTCTGTGCATAGTTGTATTTTCCCAGGTGAAGATTTATTTAAGGATCAGCTTTTGCACTTGTCACTTCTTTTACTTATTCTTTACTGCAGAACAGTGACCACGTCTGTCATGATGTTGGCATTTTTTTTTATGAATCTGTACCAGTAGTTTATTTTTTTTTTAGCTTGAATGTGAAGTGTTAGTGTGTCTTACCATCCTGGACTTACCTGGATCTTACCACACAAGGTTCTAAAGCTAGATGATCTTTACTGAATCCCTGGTCCACTAGTTTGGGGATTTTAGGCAAGTAACTTTCCTCTTTTTATATTAGGTATGCCAAGAAAGTACAATAGCTGCATGAGTATTGAGAGTTATGTCAGAACATCCTTGTGGCTAACTTTTGGTGCTGTTGCTGTTTATTAGTAAAGAAAATGTTCCCATCTGCCTTACAGTAGGTGAGTTTTGAATGAACCTGATATGCTTCAGTTGCAAGTTATTTGAAAATAATTTATTGTCAATTTAGAATAATAACAACAATAGAAATGGAATAAAATTATGTAGCCTCTAAGTATATAATTACATACATGTCTCTACTTACTGTATTTACTAGCCTACATTTAAGATAATGCCTACATGCGGTGGCTAACTAATTACTTTGGCTAATAGTATACATAGAGGTTAATTATGTGAATCTAGGCATGAGAATGGCTTGATTTGCCACATGGATTGACTACTCATTAGTTATTTGAGTTAAGCACTTGTGTCTCTGAGCTGTTAAATAGAGATAATAACAATGATCTCAGGAACAAATTTGCTAAATTCCATGTTCTGTCTCTAATTTACAGCAAACCTTTAAAACGCTTGTTCCCAAAGTCTTCCTTAGAACAAAAGAAACAATTTGTCATTAATCCTTTTCAATAGAAGTTACCAACACTTTAAAATTACTAAAGATTAGTGAACAGCTGGGACTGCACACATAATATAAGCTAGGTGGTTTCTCTTTGTTATATATTTTTTAAAGGCTATGGTTCCTCTTTAGTGATACTTCAATTTGTGATCCAGAGAGAAAATTGTTTGACAATTTTAATGAACTTTTGAAAGTCATTTTATTTCATCACCATTAATAAAAACTTTAAAAGCATTTTGAAGAGAGGCAATACAGCATGTCGAAAGAACTTGTCCTTTGAGAGAGAGGGAGAGACCTCAGAGATTAAGTGTCTATATGGTATTAGAAAACAACTTCACATCTTTGCGTGAAAATTTCTTCTTCTGTGAGAAAGCATAAGGCATAGCTTTCCCAAACTTAGTGACTGCACAGTGAGTGCAATCTTACACTCTTTCCTACTCTTCTCCCAGCTTCTTTATCCTTTCTAGTTTCTCTCTCCCTTCCTTGCTTGTTCCTTTCTCCTCTTCCTTGTTGATTTTTTTCCATCCTTTCATCTCTGGACCCTCCATTTCTCTCCACTTCCTCTCATTTCCCTCCGTCTTGGGCACACGAGTCAATGATAAATATGTGTTAAGACCAGATCTGGGGGAATATTTTGAGAGACATTAAGAAGCATATCTTTGATATAGTGCAGGCTTCATGGGCACTACTGGGCCATGTCAAGGTCTCCAAAAAATTCCCTCATAAACTGGCTGAAGCTTGGACATTCTTTTTTTTTTTGTTGCTGTTGTTGTGTTTGCTTTTTGGGCCACTTCCAACTGTTCTCAGGCATTACTCCTGGTAATGCACTCAGAAATTACTCCTGGTGTCCTGATTGGCTCAGGAGACCAGGTGGGGCAAAGAATGAGACCCAGGTCGACTGCATGCAAGGCAAATAAATGCCTTACCATCTGTATTATTGCCCCTACCCCTTAACATTCTCCACAGGGGAAAATTAACTTTTTGTTTCACAAAATATCATAATTTGCTTGAAACAAATATATAGTAGTGTCGACTTTTTTATAATGAGGAAACAATGACTTAAACACTGTAGTTTCAATAGAGAAGGGGCCCAGGATGCCTGGCAGGGAGGAAAACCAAGCCCGAAGAAACAGCTGAGGAAACCTGACCCTTCTCAAAAATGCCATCACCCATTAGAAAGACAAAAGCCAGTCTACCGTTGCTGTGATGTCACTAACAATTTATCCAATATGTGTGTGGAGTCAAGAATATGTCTTTTTGCAATTTTTGGTATTTGGACAAGTTAAGATGGCTATTTTTATATATTGAAATCTCAGGAACTTTTCACACTTTCAAATGATAGAGACAC